>OX101783.1:67459484-67511984 GCA_944452715.1 Ophion slaviceki | reverse complement strand
ACCGTCGGTATTACGCTCAACAAGCGACTTCAATCGTACGTGTGTCTGTATCGATCTGTAATTTGAGCGTCGAGCGGCGGAAAAGAATTTTCGCACTGGCATTCTTCGGCAATCGTCTGTGATATTTTTTTTATTTCGACGCAACATCATGGAAGCTACACAGACAAGCGCGTATCGCACATTTTGTTTTACTGCTGATTGTTCGGTAGATTGGATTTTTTTATGAGTGGTATTTATTATTCGCGCGGAAATCTCCAGATGGATTATAAAACAGAGTTTTTATCGCGCCTATATAATCGTCTTTTTTTGTAGGTACTTAAACTTTAGCGAAGCGTGAAAAAAAAACATTAAAATCTTTGACGTGCTACCCTCAATTCCAATACAAATCAATTTCGAGTTGCGTTTTTTTTACACAAATTTGACTTAGGCCCTTTATAAATATCCATTCCATTTATCCATTTGTTATAAAAATGCCCTTCGAAGGAAAATTCGTAAAGGTAATTCACAGTAGGGTGGTGAGGTCCGAAACCGACCGCCTAATCAGCAAAGGCAATAAAAGAGCATCAAATTAATTTTTCTGTTCAAACCAAATTTTGATTCTTTAGAGGGAACGTTATTCTAAGTTTTGAGCCGCTTGACGAGGTTTTCGGGTCCCGTTCGTTCAAGATACCAAGGCCGTAATGGAAGTCTGCATATTGGTCGTTCTCAAAAATGGTCCCCATGGTCCGGACCCGACCCTCTATTTTTTTTACAGCGAATCAAGGAAAAAGGCAAAATTTTGAATTTATTTTGCAACTTGTTAGTAAAATGATACGATTTGGGAATAATTTTCAAATTTATTTTAGAACAATTTAAAGCCTTTTTGGGAAATACAATTGAATGAATGCATTGATTACAATTTTACTCGCTCAATGCAAATATTACAATTTCAATCGCTTTCTGAGCTGTCTTCTGCCTCACAATAACTGCGAATAGCCGGCGGACGAGTCCTAATGCCATGGCAGCAAGTGCTCGCAGCAGAATTGCCGGATCTCGTTTTGGCTTTAGACGTTTGAACGATCGCCCCATTTCAAAAACAACCATGTGTAATTACCGTCAGAAGTCATTAAATCACAGTTTGACTGTCAAAAACACGCTAGAAAATCTTTAGTGCGCAAAAACGTAGGGTTTTACCAGTCGGTTTAGGACCACCGAGACTGTTTTCAAACAATGACTCGCCGTTTACTTACAACGATGCAAGTGATCTAAATTTATTAGTGCGTGTTCAAGTCTAGGCCATAAGCAACCAAAACAACCTACCTTTGGATTTTTCAAGAAAAAATGAAACACTTCAAACTGCAGTTCCGTGCAGCTCAAAAATGAACTTTCGCGTTGTTGAAACACAACGCGACGCGAAACCATGGAATGAAATGAGAGAAAAAGATGGCTCTCTACCTCCAAATTGTCGGTGTTGTGAGAGCTTTCAAATGCCACCACCGATAGTTTCGGCTGCAGCACAAGCACTGAGAAACTAAGTACTAAGAGATCGGTATGGGACCACCGGTCGGTTTCGGACCACGCTACCCTATTATTCGATTCGTACGACTTACATTTACCAAAATTAAGGGGTTACCCCCACTTGCGATTTTGAAAAAATCGATTTTTTTTTATTGCATTTTTTTGAAGTATAAATATCCGGGCCCATACTTCTGTATGGGCCCGGAATAGATGACTCTATGTAAGTTTACAAAAAAAAAATATTTTCTTCGTGTAAACTGAAATTGAAACTTTGAACGCGTTTTTCTCAAAATGGCATTTCTGAAGTCGGTGACCAAGATTACTCGAACACTAATGAACCGATCTTCTTGAAATTTTGCAGGCTTATTTAATACATAAAAATGTAGTCTTTAATCGTTCGATTCCTTTTTCGAAAAAAATGGCCGTTTTATAGCCAAAAAACGGCCGTTTTTTTTCGTTAAAATCGAACCATTAACTTTGACTGTCCGCCATTTTGTGAAAAATGAATATTTTTTAAAATCCTTCGATTAAAGACTAGTTTATACTTATATTTGACTAAATCCATCCGCATTTTTTTTTCAGATGATCCACTTCGCCGCAATGTTGGTCACCGCAAACCGTGTATGTAAAAACATTATTTCATTGACGGCCATTTACCACTAAACAATGTAATATTTTTCAATAAAAAAATTACTAAAAGTTCTTCAAGATGTGTTCTTTAAGATGGTATATTGATCGATTAAAAAAGTTTTGTAGTTTTCTTTAAAAAAATCATGAAAAAGGCCTTTTTTGCGCTACAAGTGGGGTAACGCCTTAATGAAGCAATGAAAGGTTATTTCTTCGAATTTGGAAGAACATTTTTACAAGATTTTATTTAACATGCTTCGTTTGTATGTATGTCTTTCCGGTTCAAATTTTTTCAATCCATTTTTCAAGCACTTGCTGGTATTTGATTGAGCTGAAATTTCGCATACCTATGTAACTTCGGTGACGAAGCAATAATATGGTACCATGGAGCTGGTCTGGTGATGGTGGTGAGAGGTGGGCAATGCAACTCCTGAAGGGGCTATACAAGTGTGACACCGTCAAAAAATCCATTTTTTAACGCCTTTTTCGACATCTTATACTTTCAAGAATATCCTGTAAAAAATTCAAGTCCGTATCTCTAATCCTTTTATCTTGCAAAAATCGATAGTTAAATCTTTAAACGTGTTTTTCTCGATGTGGGACTTTTCAAATTTGCTGACATTGTAACTCAAAGAGCAATTATCCGATTGACTTGAAATTTGAACTCAGTACTCTTGAATATATTTACTCTACAATGACGTAGGATATTTTTTATTGGACGAAAATTGACGATTTGGCCTTGAAAAAAACGCC
Source organism: Ophion slaviceki (assembly GCA_944452715.1). Lineage (NCBI taxonomy): Eukaryota > Metazoa > Arthropoda > Insecta > Hymenoptera > Ichneumonidae > Ophion > Ophion slaviceki. The sequence continues at coordinate 67,509,107 of OX101783.1, read as the reverse complement.
CATTTTATACGCAAGAAAACAGACTTTTTTCATAACTACGCCATTTTGTTAGATTTTGATATTTTTCGAAAATCCTACGTCGTTGTACGGGAAATACCTTCCAGTTTAACGACATTTTTCCCTTTTTCGGTTTCAGCTACTCAATCGGCTGGAATCATGTCAGCAGTGAAGAAACTTTTTTTCTTGGCGCCTCCAAAGGCAGCGCATAAGCTTAGATCTCAATATTTTTTTATGAAAAAATTATGTAACATAGGTCAAATATAGCCAAATATATTATTAATTTTCCGAAACATTTAGTTGAGTACTTTTCTTCCAAAAAATTCCCGAAAATCACCCAAATTTTCAGCGTTCACTGGTATAGCCCCTTAACAGCATATACTAGGACAGTCGAGTTCGTGCTCATTTGTTTGGTTATCGTGAGCACTTTTCATTACACATGATAACGAGAGTCTGATGGCGGCGGGAGGTGGGAACTGAAATTTCCTAATGGAAAATGGCAGGACAATCGAGTTTGGGCTCATTAACTTTGTCGACTTAAGCACTATTTTTAATTGCACTATTAGAAAGTTTCTCGCGCAACTTTTATAACACAAGGCAAGGTTTTTTATTACGCCGATATCTGAATGGCATGGAGGTCTGGTATGGCAAATAAATAAACAAATTCGAATACTAAAAAGTATAAAATAAAATAAACGTAAAAATACTTTTTAAAAAGAAGCTTTTATTTAAAAGGTACTGTATTAAAACGTAAAAAATAATGTCAGTAAAATTCAAATCGAAACAGTACAACTACCAAAAAGTCCCTTCCTTGGTCACTCATCATAGGTCCAAGTACTCAAAAGGTACATAAACGTAGATATTTAAAAAATATGAAATATAAATTTTAAAAGCGCGGGACGCCAAACGTCATATTTACTAAAACTACTTTAAAATTTCTGAAGAAAGCCTCAAGTTATTAACATTTACATTTCACACTTAAAAAATATCTACGTTTTATGTACCTTTTAAGTCACTGCACCTATGATGAGTGATCAAGGAAAGGACTTTTTTTGTAGTCATACAGTTTTTCAATTTTACTGAATATCATTTTCTACTTTTTGGTACAGTACTTTTTGAATAAAAGCTTGTTTAAAAAAAAAAATTTCACGTTAATTTTTTTCTCAGATTAATTTTGAAATTCTACCGAGAGAAAGGTACTGACTGCTGGGTCGTATGGATTTCTTGGTGTGGTCCAGAGCACGGATATGCAATACGTGTCATGGATATTAATACGTTAGCAGACGATATTAGACACTCTATTCGCGTCGTTTTCATCGTCGTGTCGTTGGATAGTGAATTTAAGAATTTGCGAAATTTACTTGCACAGCTGTCAATGCGCACGACCTACGATGCATACGAATGTTTATATATATATATTAGGTCTGCGTGCGTCAATATTCATTTTTTTAAATAAGAGATGTTCTTATACATAAGAGAGAAGGATAATCTTAAATAAAGGAAAAAATTGAATTAGATCAGTACCAGAACTGCGTGCGTGTAGTTACCCATCTTGATGGTAATGCAAAAGTACTATAAGTAAGCTTGAAATTCAGTGTATGACATTTCCCCGAAGTGTAATCAAATGTTTTTTTTTTTCATAGTGTTCACATGTCAAATTTCATGCCAAAAAGAGTATTTTCGGGAAGCTTTACTGCACTACTTAATTTTAAAAAAAATCTGAACCTGAAGCACACAGAATTCTTGTTGAGACCTACAGCGAACATGCTCTGTCGGAAACAAAATGCAGAGATTGGTTTAGACGCTTCAAAAATAATCATTATGATGTGTTGAATTGGAGGCATTCCTTCATGAAGACTCATGTCAGACGCTAGCTGAACTTGCAGAATCATTAGGAGTCAATCACACGACGGTTTAGAAACGGTTTAAAGTATTAGACATGATTTTTTAAAATAAAGTATTCATTTTCATGAAAAATATAGATATTACACAAAGTGGAACTATTTCATGGCATTAAAAATGTAATCAGACTTCTGGGGTAATAAAAAACAGGTATATGCTAAATAATAGTTGGTTTGCGGTATTTTAAAAAAAATATTGATGCATTGAGGTAATATAATTTTTAAATGAACAACAAGATTAGCATTGGGTAAGAAGACCCAGACCCCTATACCAATGAAAATCACAAAATCATTAATAGCATTATTGGACATTAAAATGATAAAAAACGTTTAAACAAAATATGATTAAATCGAAAAAAAAATAGAACGAAAAATGGGCCCACCATGAGACTAGATTTCGAAAACATAGAATGGGTCACTTTGGTTTGGAGAATTAAAAAAAAATAAAAAAGGCGTTCATCTTTAAAAAAAATAGTTTTCACTTTAGAAGAAAAAAAACGTCGACATTGATAATTGATCGTTGTTTTCTTTTATTTTAACGAAAATATGCTTCAAAATGAAAAAGAATTATACGGTGCCATTCGTCGATATCTCAATTAGTTCAGAAATTATCAGCGGTTAAACGTTTCCAAAACTCCTGAAATCGACATCTCTTGGAAAATTATAACTCCTAGAAGAGAAGAGATAAAAATCTAAAAATTGGTGTGGATATTCCTTTCGTGGGGTACAATTTGACAAAAAAAATCAGAAAAACCAAAAATGGTCGGGATCACGGGCTAGCTGAAATGGCGTGGAATATCCCATATTATATGGCACTTCTCCGTTCATACCTATATATGAGGCATTCCACGTCACTTCAGCCAGTAAAAAAATCCACAAATAATTTTGAAAAATCGAGTTACTCTATTGACAAATATTCACCGAGTGTCGACATTTTTAAAAAAATTCTGACGTTTTTTCTCGTTGATTACCATTTTTAAACATTTTTCCATTCAAATGGCTGTATCTTTGGCAGGATTTGACGTATTTACATTCATAAAAAACGGAAATGTGCGTCTTTTTCTAGCCTTCTAGAAAAAAATTAATTTAGATTTTATTGAGCAAGTCACACGTCCGTTTCAGGGCAAAACATGCCAAACATTTTTTTTCTCAAGGAAAGACACTCGTTATTTTATTTTTAGGAATATCCCCGAATTGTGAATACGAAAAACGGATTTTTGGTATTTTTTTTATTATGGAATTCCTAAACACCGTGAAGTAACAGCTATTTTTATTTTTTTATTAATATTCGATTAAAGAGTGTGGAGCACTCACTGTATGTTTGGCAGGTTTTTGAAATACATATGACATATATGTCACATGTCTTGGAGCCTTGGAGTGCTCCACACTGTTCAATCGAATACTTCACGGTGTTTAGGAATCCCATAATATAAAAAATACCAAAAATCCATTTTTCGTATTCACAATTCGGGGAAATTTTAAAAAATAAAATAACGAGTGCCTTTTCTTGAGAAAAAAAATTTGCTTGCATATTTTGCCCTGAAACAGACGTTCAACCTGCTCAATAAAATCTAAATTACATTTCTTTCTGGAGGGCTAGAAAAAGACGCACATTTTCATTTTTTACTAATGTAAATAAGTCAAATCCTGTCAAAGATACAGCCATTTAAATGGAAAAATGTTAAAAAGTGGTAATCAACGAAAAAAAACGTCGGCAATTTTTTAAAAATTTCCACACTCGGTGAATATTTTTCAATAAAGTAACTCGATTTTTCAAAATTATTTTGCGGATTTTTTTTACTGGCTGAAGTGACGTGGAATGCCTCATATGTTATCGCGCTATCCGTTTTGTCCAAACAAAAATCCCCAAAGAAACCCAAACCCAAAAACTATTGCGCGTCGCCAAAATCTCTTTAAGGCGGGATATACATTTAGTCAGGAAAAAAATAAGCAATATTGAGAAATTTTTTAAACTTAGAAATAATTATTCTACAAATATCAAATTTTAAGTATACTTTATTAGTATATTTAAGTATACGAAACAATTTTTTAAATTTAATTCATCATCAAAATGGCAGAGCTGTGGCAGAGTGTTACAGCAAGGTCGTCGCGGGAGTTGCGAATCGGCGTGCGTCTAGCTTCCCGTAGACTTTAATTAGGAAAAAAGTTCAAACATTTTTCAGTTAAAACATGTATAGTTTTTATGAAACGGTAATTAAAATGAAGAAAATGCAAATTTGAAAAAATTGCACGCATTTACAACAAAAAAATCAACAATTCACGCAACATTTCTGTGAAATGTGGATTAAAAAAGTATTTTTTTTTTTTTCAATTTTTCAAAAACAATTTTCGTCATGTAGAAGGTACCAATATTATCAATATTTCTACCAAGTTTTAACTCAATCGGCTTGATAGTTTTTGAGTAATCCCGTACGCCAATTTCGATAATGCAGTTTTGAGAAAAACGCGTTGGAAGTTCACGCCCGCTCCCAATCCGAGCGGGAAGGCACAGCGTTGACGGGCTGTAACGTTTGAAGTTTTTCGAATTTCGCATTGAAACTTTGGGAAAATATTCTACATATATAGTTCTATCGTTTAAAGAAAAAAAGAAATCGATCGTTTGATCGTTGTAAAAAATCGAGTTTTTGCCTTTTCCGACAGTTTATACTTTCAAGAATATGCTGTAAAAATGTCAAGGCCGTATTTCTAATACTCCCCAAATGGCAGCCTTCTAAAGAGCAACCGCTCATAGGTATAAAATGTAGAATACAAATCTTTAAACGCGTTTTTCTCGTAATGACATTTTTCAAATTTGCTGACATTGTAACTCAAAGAGCAATTATCCGATTGACTTGAAATTTGAACTGAGTACTCTTGAATTTATTTACTCTACAATGACGTAGGATATTTTTGATTGGATGAAAATTGACGATTTGTCATTAAAAAAATGACCATTTTATAGGCAAGAAAACAGATATTTTTCATAACTACGCCATTTTGTTAGATTTTGATATTTTTCAAAAATCCTACGTCATTGTACAGGAAATACCTTCCAGTTTAACGAAATTTTTTCCTTTTTCGGTTTCAGTTACTCAATCGGCCGGAATCATGTCAGCAGTGGAGAAACTTTTTTTGTTCGGCGCCTCCGAAAGCAGCGCATAAGTCGCCTGGATCTCAATATTTTTCTATGAAAAAATTATGTAATATAGGTTAAATATAGCCAAATATATTCTTAATTTTCCGAAACATTTAATTGAGTACTTTTCCTCCAAAAAAATTCCCGAAAATCACCAAATTTTCAGCGTTCACACTGGTATAGCCCCTCAAGGGTTGTCTTAAAATATTAAAAGAAAGGTTTGTGCAAAATTTCGGCTCGATCGGGGGGGGGGGGGTCGAAACCTTTTTCCAATGAAACCCTACGATCACACTCACACATATTCTCACAGTATACTGACTATTTTTTCATGATGAAACTAATGGTGATGAGTAAATTAAAGTTATCCGTATTGTTTTATTACATACCCCAAAGAATAGTGTATAGTTTGGCGTGAGTAAACAAAAGGGTGAAACCGTAGAGAAATCCTGCGTGGATGAAAATCTGAGCGAATAGATCGAGCCACTTGATTTTTGGTATGTATTCCACTCGCTGCTTCGAAGTATCTTCAAGTTTCTCGGTCGCGTTACTTTTTGCACTTCCATTTCGAGATGTCGCTTTGGATGTCGATGAAAGCTGGGTTTCCGGTGAATTCAACAAATCAACATCCGCTTGTCCTGTGCACATCGTCGGCGGTATTCTCTCCTTGTCCGGAGACATTTTTTATCGTTTGCCTCAGTGATGATGTTGCCAAGTAGCGACGAGATATTTTCTGTCGTGAAGCGTTGTCTCGTATGCTAATCCTGTAAGCAAATTACGATCGGTTATTTTACGAGTACACTTAATGGGACAATTCTTCATTAAGGCGGAAAACTAGTTTGGACGAATCAAAAAATCAATTTTTTAATTCCACAAATTGTTAGTAGAACTAATCGCTGATCGTTTATCTCGGAACGACTTTTTACAATTTGTGTACACAATAGGTCCGAAAGTTTTTAACCTATCAATTTATAAATTGATGGTTAGTTGGTTTACACATTTACGCTCTATATGAACCTCAATTTGGGGTAATATCATTGTTTACAGTATATTTTTCCAGCAAAAAGGGTATACCCTTTTTTCTATAAAAATTATACCCCTTTGGTTAAACACCTCTGAAAAATGCAATTTTCAATGTTTTTGGCCAGAGTTAGGTTCATATAGAAGGAAAACATGTCTTTGAAGTGATGTTCAAACCCTATTGATTCCCGATGAAAACTGTGGCCTCCGGAGTATACACAAACAGCTAAGTGTGATAGTGACCTTCGATGGCCGGCAGGTTATATGTCCCATAATTTAAAAAAAGTGCTTCAAAAAAATTAAAACATTTGGTTGAAAATATGTATAAAATATTCCCAAAGTTTGAATAAATTCAATTAATTCATTCCTTGTAAAAAAAAATTAAGAAAATCACAGAAAAACCTATTCCTAAACTGGTTTCCTAAGGCCTTGTCTTATGCCACAGTAACGGGTATAAAATCATGTGCGAATTTAACAATTTTTTTTCGTGCGAAAAAGTGATTCACTCATAAAATTAATTACACAGCTATTTAGTATGAATATCAAGCTGTTTGACAAAATATTTTTTTTTTTCGATGTACAAAATGGTCGACTACTCGAAACTTCTCGAAACAGCTTTTTTCCAATTGGCGTTACAAATAACTTCAACAAATTTCACTCGATTTACTTCAAATTTAAACGTTATGTTCCTAATTGCATTTCGCAGAGAAGTACGTACGGAATTGCTGATTAATCGAAAACTTTTCATTTTACGCGCAGTTTATGAGCAGTTATAACGAAATTTTTCACTGAAAATTCATTTCTCAAGTTCAAATCCCCACAACTTTTGAATAAAACAATATTTTTTTAAATTCCGCACGTACTTCTCTAGGTATTCTAATGTAGATTGACGAGAATTTTGTTTTTTGTTCTAGGTAAAAAATTGTCGATGCTAAATGTCACGCTGCGGAGCGCTTAAAAAAAAGATAACAAAATAAAATATCAGTAGTCGGCAACTTTGTACATCGAAAAAAAAATATATTTTTTCTCACAGCTTGATATTCATACTAAATAGATGTGTAATTAATTTTATGAGTGATCACTTTGTCATACGAAAAAAAATTGTAAAATTCGCACATGATTTTATACCCGTTACTGTGGCCTAAGGCCTTAAGGGGTTAGCCCCACTTGCGATTTTGAAAAAATCGATTTTTTTATTGCATTTTTTTGAAGTATAAGTATCCGGGCCCATACTTCTGTATGGGCCCGGAATAGATGACTCTATGTGAGTTTACAAAAAAAATATTTTCTTCGTGTAAACTGAAATTGAAACTTTAAACGCGTTTTTCTCAAAATGGCATTTCGGAAGTCGGTGACCAAGATTACTCGAACACTAATGAACCGATCTTCTTGAAATTTTGCAGGCTTATTTAATACATAAAAATGTAGTCTTAAATCGTTCGATTTTTTTTTTCGAAAAAATGGCCATTTTATAGCCAAAAAACGGCCGTTTTTTTTTTCGTTAAAATCGAACCATTAACTTTGACTGTCCGCCATTTTGTGAAAAATGAATATTTTTTAAAATCCTTCGATTAAAGACTAGTTTATACTTATATTTGACTAAATCCATCGGCATTTTTTTTTTCAGATGATCCACTTCGCCGCAATGTTGGTCACCGCAAACCGTGTATATAAAAACATTATTTCATTGACGGCCATTTGCCACTAAACAATGTAATATTTTTCAATAAAAAAATTACTGAAAGTTCTTCAAGATGTGTTCTTTAAGATGGTATATTGACCGATTAAAAAAGTTTTGTAGTTTTCTTTAAAAAAATTCATGAAAAAGGCCTTTTTTGCGCTACAAGTGGGGGTAACGCCTTGAGAAAAGTAAGCAGAAGAATAAATATCTTCCCGTCATTATCCCACCCAAAACTTTTATCCTATAATTTCAGCGATTTTGTTGAAGATTCCGACATTTGTTATTACAATGGAGACGCACATATACCGAAATGGAAAAACAAGATTTTCTCATTTTGCCGAATTTTCTGTGGCGTCGACTTGATTGTTGGAAGATTGCGGACATTATTTGGTATTCATATAATCGACAATGCTCAACGTCTCTCCATCGTGGACGAGAAAAATTGACTGTGTACTATGTTTGGGGTTGATGCGAGGGTGGAGCTCCGGTCATCTACCTTCTGTGTGTGTATAGAAATGCATATACACATGTGTGTCTATGAATGTGTATAAGCTTGTTTTATCGTGTTATGTGCCCAGGCATATAGTATTTGCTCGTTCTATGTACCTCCCCGACATCTTTTCTCTCCGTGGCTGTTCCAGTCAAATGGGTTTCCAAGGGAGTCGAACGACCCCCATGGCGCCATGTTGCTCCCCGTTAATGTATTGCAAAAGGGTGGTACGCTCAACTTTTCTCTCTCCTTTACTTGCCACCTTTCTTTTCTGCTCTGCTACCAATGGCCTGCAGACATCCATTCTTCCAGTGATAATCAATTTATCGTTGCCTATGGAGCGCTTACGTGACTTCCGCATCTACATGAAAAGTGATTCGCATCCCCAACGCCCTGATCCCTCTATCTCTCCTCTTAAATATTTATGTATATTCATTACCTTCAATCGCAAAATCAAAAGTCTCACATACGTGGATATTACTATGCACCTTCATAGAAACAACATCCATGTTTGATTCAGGGTATGATTGAGCTGGCGATTGGAACAAGTTCAACCTACGAATAGTAACCCTACACTGAGAAGAAAAGTGATTGATTTGAATAACATGCTATTTTATTTGAAAAAGCTCTTCTGTTCTCTGAATATCTACATTATCCTTCAAATAAAATGATATTCTAGTGAAATAATTCTATGTACAATCCGTAGATGTATGGATGAAATAATTAAGCGGTTGGTACAACATTTTTTATTTCGTACAAAAATATAATCAATAGAATTAATGATTTCTTTACTGCATCGAAACGAATATGCCATGAGACGTAAGTTTTTCAACTTGTTTTAAGGGGTTACCCCCACTTGCGATTTTGAAAAAATCGATTTTTTTATTGCATTTTTTTGAAGTATAAGTATCCGGGCCCATACTTCCGTATGGGCCCGGAATAGATGACTCTATGTAAGTTTACAAAAAAAAATATTTTCTTCGTGTAAACTGAAATTGAAACTTTAAACGCGTTTTTCTCAAAATGGCATTTCTGAAGTCGGTGACCAAGATTACTCGAACACTAATGAACCGATCTTGAAATTTTGCAGGCTTATCTAATACATAAAAATGTAGTCTTTTATCGTACGATTTTTTTTTCGAAAAAAATGGCCGTTTTATAGCCAAAAAATGGCCGTTTTTTTTCGTTAAAGTCGAACCATTAACTTTGACTGTCCGCCATTTTGTGAAAAATGAATATTTTTTAAAATCCTTCGATTAAAGACTAGTTTATACTTATATTTGACTAAATACATCCGCATTTTTTTTTCAGATGATCCACTTCGCCGCAATGTTGGTCACCGCAAACCGTGTATATAAAAACATTATTTCATTGACGGCCATTTGCCACTAAACAATGTAATATTTTTCAATAAAAAAATTACTGAAAGTTCTTCAAGATGTGTTCTTTAAGATGGTATATTGATCGATTAAAAAAGTTTTGTACTTTTCTTTAAAAAAAATTCATGAAAAAGGCCTTTTTTGCGCTACAAGTGGGGGTAACGCCTTAAATCTTAAATAAAAAGTGTCCTTTAGAATGATCATTCACGATAATAGTGGAGAGAATATCAGATATCCAATGGAATATCCATGGAGAGAATATCAGATATTCAACTGATAAGAACAGATACTACACGTTGATCTTAGCCACAGGCCAAGAAGCGATACTCTTTAGAGTTTCTCCGGCGTTTAAGTAGATTTTCGGTTCGCGCTACGCTTACGAGAAACGAGCGCGCGTGCGGCTTCTAGCGGTTACTCCGAGAACTACGGGTTTCCTCACACCTATAATTTCGGTGGCGCTCGGCCATGATTTGGTTGAATTTTTCAACCAAATGCGCAAGAAACAAATTTTATTTTCGCACAATTTTTTAACCAATTCAGACATTTGTTTAATATTTTTCAATAAAAATAAAATATTAATATTTTAACGAATAATGTACTTGAAAAATCAATATCGGATATAATGAAAAAATAAAATAACATATTTACTCAATCGACATTTTATCTGAATCAAAGGAGCGAAATTCAATTTTTCTTGTGCACTCGAATCAAGAATATTCATGTTATGAATTGAAACGCTTTTTTTGTTCGTTGCAGAAAATGCATTCGAAACTATATAATTTGTTTGCGATAATTTTTTAGATAGTTTCAATAATATATTGTTCTCGGCTAACAATATATCTTTTGAATGAAAAAAAAAAATTAATTTATCATGTTATTAAAGTCCATAGCGTTTTGTTTGGACTAATAAATCCGATTATTCACACCAACAATTTTGCAATTGAATCAACGAAATTTCATTCAATAACACCAACGATATTGGATCATTTTTTGCTCTCAGTGTAGATAAGAAAGTGTCAAAGCACTGTGTAGGGCTTCGTAATGAGATTGTGATTCCCATTTTCTGGATTTTTTCTCCCACAGTAAAATGTTTAGTAGGTATGACGTCTGTCTATTCAGCGAGAGTATTCCGTACGCTACAACTGGAGGCAGTCAGTTCTTTCATAGTTACGTATATCGTTATCGGGGATAGTACTATCTTGTCTCTGGCCGCGATTGACTCGATAAACGCAATGTAGACGCGATAAGCTTTTCGAACATTGTTCCGTTCGAAATCTAAAATCGTGAGCATCTGCTTTTTGAGCCTACCTCGAAAACTATAACAGACGAATCAACCGAGTCATTTTCGCACTACATCGTTTTTTCCACATTAATCGGCGAATTGATTAACATGTATGCGTGATTGGCAATCATTTGGGTCATCTGGTAATTCTAGGAAGAAAGTGGTGTCACGTGCAAGAATGCCTTGTCATATGTGAAATCTATATACAGGGTGTCTCTCTTATCGCTGCCACCCGAAATAACTCGGTAATTATTGACGTCACAGGAAAATGTTACAGATAAAAGTTGTACGGTGTGAAGGGGGCCATAAAATGCGCCCAACTTTTTTTATTTCGGTGGACGCGCTGACGGACAGTGAAGGTCACCTCCACTTTTTTAAATGGAATGGTACATTTTTTTCAACCATCTTGTGGAGCACCTCAAGCCGCATAAAAAAACATTAGGGGGTCAAGGTCGTTCAAGGTAATTCGAGGTCACTATCGATGATACAAATCTAAATAGGTGTTCGAAATGACCTTGAACGACTTTGACCCTCTAATGTTTTTTATGCGGCTTAAGGTGCTCTACAAGATGAATGAATTCAAGTGAATCGGTTGAAAATTGTCTCAGTTATGTTTCCGGCTAACTTAAAAAATGCAGCTTTGAGAAAAACGCTGCACAGCCGCCATTTTGAAATTAATTGCTTCAAAAAAATTATTGTATACAGTCACTGATTTGTATGATAAACACCCTTTTAGTACAGCCGTGCTGTCTAAAAGAAGAAGAAGGCTAGTTTTCTGACAGGCGATTTTGTAGGTGCCGCGACTGCTAAATTCAAGTTTGCCTAAAAATCAGGGTGTAGGCTTTTTTCGGGGATGAAAGGAGATGGGGGTGGATTAACGGAGACTTTGTCCTTGGAGTGCCATATTTCAGGTGTTTACATTTTATTTTTTTTAAAGGAAACGAGTAAAGCTTTTTGAGTGCGGTTTTTTTTCTTGCTTTTATTCATGATATACAGAACGTTAAAAAAATTTTTTTTGAAAAAAAAAACCAAAATGGCGGTAGTTGCAACTCCGCGAAAACAGGTCCTCAAATCGCGGGAGGTAAACGGCTGACATCACTGCCCCCTCTTTGTTCATCTGAAACACAAATTCAAAGCATATTATCGATCTGTGACCCTTTGGTCATGGAATGACGGATGGGTTTTTCGTTTAGTACAAATTTCGGAAAATGGCGGCAATTTAAAAAAATCGAATTTTCGCGTTTTTTTCGCATAAAAAGATAAATAATAAATGCATAATTGTATCTATCGAAAAAACGATCCGTCATTCCGTGAAGACATATTTTCTGAGTATGCTCTCCAAATTTCAGGTCAATATGTTAATTACAGCGGTCAGGAGAATGTCAGCCATTTTTAAAAACGTGTTTTCGAGAAAAACGCGTTTAAAGTTTTGTAATGTGTTTACACAAATGTGTTTATAATTACCGCTAATCGGCAATGCCTGGTCCATAGAGGCATCCCTTCCCTTCTTCTGGCTGCTCATGTTGAGCTCAAATCGATTTTTTGAAACTTTCAAGGACAAAGTCTCCCTTAATGCCAAACTACAACCCATATGTGGTCGGCGCCGTGAGACAAAATGTTCAGAAAAATCCGGGCTTTAATTTTGTCCACAGTGCCGAAGTCGTGGAAGTTTATTTCGGGGGTGAAAAAGAGGGGTGAAATTTTGAAAAATCAGTTTTAATTCAATAACTCTTTAGAAAAAAATCGTATACCTTTTGTTCAAATGGGAATGTTGTAGCCCTTGAAAAGACGCGTCGATCTAGTGTTTGATTATCACTCTTCGATAATATGTTCACCCCCAAAAAAATTGGTTAAAATATAACAAAAAAATGGTTTATTGAATAACTCAAAAACAATCACTTTTTCCGGTATGGTTCAAATGTACGAAATGTAGAGAATAATTGTTTCTATATTTTCGTTTCTATAGACCACCCATGAATTATGATTTTCCAACCCATCTCGGGCGTTGAAAATTCAAAATGAAATTCTGGGAAAACTATTGACCGCACGAATTCGCCGCCGTGGAAGAATTTGTAGCTTCAACCCTGAGCTACATTTTTGGCCACAGCGCCAAACTTATATCTCTTTACTTTCGGTCAATAGTTTTCCCAGAATTTCATTTTGAATTTTCAATCATTGAGAGGGGTTCGAAAAAGCAAAATTCAAGGTTGGTCCATAGGTACGAAAATATAGAGAACATTATTCTCTACATTTCGTACATTTACTCCATCCCCGAAAAATAGATTGTTTTCGAGTTATTCAATAAACAATTTTTTTGTTTATACTTCAACAATTCTTTTGGGGATGGAGATATTATTGGAGAGGGATGATCAAATACTCGATCGACGCGTCTTTTCAAGGGCTACAACGTTCCCATTTGAACAAAAATTGCATGCATTTTTCCTGAAGAGTTATCGAATGAAAACTGATTTTTCAAAATTTCTCCCCACTTTTTCACCCCCAAAATGAACTTCCACGACTTCGGCGCTGTGGACAAAAATAAAACCGGGATTTTTCTTAACATTTTGTCTCCCGGCGCCGACCTCGAGGGGGTTGTAGTTTGGCATCAATCCAGCCCCATCCCCTTTCATCCCCTGAAAAAATCCCTACATTCCGATTTTTAGGCAAACTTGGATTTAGCACCCGCGGCACCTACAAAATCACCTGTCAAAAAAACTAGCCTTCTAATTTTTTCCGATTCCAATATACAGCACGACTGTACTATTCTTGTAATCTTCATTTATTTTGTAGTTTTTCGGAAAAAAAATCCCCTAAAAGCCTATCTTTTCGGTCTCCAGAGTGGCCTAACCCCTTAAGGTGCATTCAACTCAAGTCTACCTGAGCGAAACCCCGGGCGGAAAGGAAGTACATTATAACGTCTTCGTATTAAAGTTCTTGTGCTAATTTATCAATGTTTCGGCAGAAAAAGTTGATTTTATGAAACTGTGGTTGGCCCTGTCCTAGTATGGAACGAGGTTCAAACGATTTAGTCCGACAGTGTTGAAAAACTCGTAAATGTATAGTATCCATTCTGAATCCCTGACTCAAACGTGTTTCCTAGGATTCAATAACAAACTGTTTTTTTCTTCAGATTTACGACGTGCTTGCGACACTGAGGAACGCTCGAAGTCGCTATGATTATGTAGAATACACGTGCCAGGTGTGCAAAAAATAATAATCGTTTTTTTTTTCGACATTCCAATTCAGGATTTTCAGCGATCAGAGACACGAGCATAATTTTGCATTCTTTGGAATATGAACTTATGAAACGTGTTTTTGTCAACGTGGATGATTTTTTTTTGTAAAATAAAATCCATAGAAAATGGGGTTTTTTCGACAGCATTTGTTCTTAAATAATAATAGCTGGGACGCCCCCTACTAATGAATAATGCTTTTAAATATTACAGCGATAGTTTAATCAAGCCAACAAGATTAATGCGGTCGTCCCTCCCACGTGGAAGGTCAATAATTCAGTTCAACAGAAATTAGAGTACGACCTACAGCCATCAAGGAACAGACAACTAATTGGTTAACCAGTGTGTTTACGCTTGCCGGACTACAAGTGACGAGCAGAAAGCGTCGAATTTGAATTTACGATGTCTCAGGAACACTCTGCCAAGGAATAATGAGAACAAAATAATTTAATTCCTTTATGTACATTCTGGGCGAATCGTTGAAACAGCTGGGCCTCGAAAATAATGTACTCAGAATATACTTCGATTAAACTAAAAATTCAACCAATATAATGGCAATGAAAAAGAAAAAAAAATCATTCCATCGTAAAGACTGCAATTAATTTAACCAATAATCTACAATATGCCATAGAAATTGTTCAACGTGTATTACGAGGGGAATAATAAGTCCGTACAACCAACGCAAAGGGTAAAAGTCAACTGATCAATAAACTAATTGAAAATAAAGCACATATCATATATTAGAATATTATTGATTTAGTTACAACGACTTATCTTCATTGGATATAACTTATTGATCGTAAATGCTGATTCTTCGAAACAAGATAAATTTTCTTGGCGATAAAAAAAGTTTTGCAGCAATAAACATACCAGTAAATCTAAATAATTTCAGTACTTAATTCAGTAATAATTTCAGCAATAAACATACCAGTAAATCTAAATAATTTCAGTGTGCAACAATTCTACGTTCGCCTCACGAAGAGCGTGCGAGGATCGATCGCACATTGTATCTTCGAGTCGATCAATCGTTACTTATTGTTAGAAATGTATCGTTCAAGGCCGGTCGAATAACGACGGTCAGAGCTTTACGTCATCGCTCATCGGGCATTAAGAACGAACAGCTGTCAAAGGAAATAAGTGGAGCGCAGAAATTGGACTGCAGCTTGTCAGCTGGGTAATCGAAAAAAAAAATACTCCGTAAAAATTGTATCCGAAAAAAAAATTATCTAGCGTTATTGTTATCGATCGATGAATTTCCTAGGAGGCCACGTAAGGACAGGTTCTCGTCAACAGCGAATAATTTCATTCTAAGCCGTAGGATTTCGGTCAACGCAATAGCCAATCCTCTTACGTCCAATTTGGAACAATTTAGGAACTGAATAAAACCTACACTCATTAAAATGAATTTACAAAAAATTTCGCAGCTGACTGTAACTTGAGTGAACCACGAATATTTTACGTCTGCATGCAAGGGTCATTGAACAGTCAACTCACAAATCTTAAGGGGTTATCCCCACTTTCGATTTTGAAAAAATCGATTTTTTTTATTGCATTTTTTTGAAGTATAAGTATCCGGGCCCATACAGAAGTATGGGCCCGGAATAGATGACTCTATGTAAGTTTACAAAAAAAATATTTTCTTCGTGTAAACTGAAATTGAAACTTTAAACGCGTTTTTCTCAAAATGGCATTTCTGAAGTCGGTGACCAAGATTACTCGAACACTAATGAACCGATCTTCTTGAAATTTTGCAGGCTTATTTAATACATAAAAATGTAGTCTTTAATCGTTCGATTTTTTTCGAAAAAAAAATCGCCGTTATCTAGCCAAAAACGGCCGTTTTTTTTCGTTAAAATCGAACCATTAACTTTGACTGTCCGCCATTTTGTGAAAAATGAATATTTTTTAAAATCCTTCGATTAAAGACTAGTTTATACTTATATTTGACTAAACCCATCCGCATTATTTTTTTCAGATGATCCACTTCGCCGCAATGTTGGTCACCGCAAACCGTGTATATAAAAACATTATTTCATTGACGGCCATTTGCCACTAAACAATGTAATATTTTTCAATAAAAAAATTACTGAAAGTTCTTCAAGATGTGTTCTTTAAGATGGTATATTGATCGATTAAAAAAGTTTTGTAGTTTTCTTTAAAAAAAATCACGAAAAAGGCCTTTTTTGCGCTACAAGTGGGGGTAACGCCTTAATCGAGACTTTGCATGAGATGAAATATTAATTATTGAGATAAAAAAAATCGCGTCGTTTTCGGAGATATTACATTGCGATTGTTACGAAAAATAAAAACATGTTTTTCGATCCTACGTAAATTTTACGGAATTGTGATTCGGATCAAGGAATTTGTTTAAACATCAAGTGCTTTCAGTGTCAACTCATCCGAATCAACGACGACCATAAATAAAAAACGACAGTTCAATGTCGCAAAATGATCTAGAGGTGTCGACAAAAATTCTATTCAGAATTTCCACGGCCTAGAGATGGCGCAACGATATTTCAATATGGCCGGTCAAAGTATAGTCTCAAACGTAAGCAATTACTTCGTTCTTGATTTCCTGCGAGTTGGCTATTGAATTTATCTAAATGGTAGATTGCAATGGATTGCAATGGTAGATTGCAATGCTACTGCATTGAATAATTTATGTCCCGCTCTTTTTTAACTCTGTCAGCTCTGGATTGAGATTTTTTGAGGTTATGAGAGTCACTAGCAGGTTTCGAGAAGGAGTGATTCTATTTTTCAGAGCATACTTTTACAAGTGACGTCTGAAATTATATTTATACATTGTATATAACAGAAATAACTTTCAATATTGCTTCAATATTGATTCCCAAGTTTGTATATTTATTATTCATAAAGATACAAACTTGGGAAGAAAAAAATCTTGTGGGGTGACTACAAACTTACCTTGATGGCCTAAAGAAATCCCAATTTGAAGGGTCAGAATGATGCATTTTTTTCTAGTAACACATTGGTTGGAATAAATTAATTTTTTCCCAGCATGTTGTACACATGTTTGTGGTTACGATGTAAATTTTCGGAAGAAAATCTTTAAAAGTGTTCGTGGTGGTGCCGTTGGCGTTGCAGTCGTCCAGCGGCGAGGCCCGAAACGGCGGGATCTCTACCAGGCTCAAATGTAATTAGAAACGAAAACAAAAACATTTATTTTAAAATATATCTGGCTATGGGTTCACGATCCACTTTTCGAAATTTCGAAAAATACGAAAAATGACAGCTTCTCCAAAGAAAACCTCATTTTTCTCTTGAAACAACAGCATGCTGAAATCATTGTTATTAACAAATGGTTCATCAAATTAAAAAATGCGATCGTGAACCGAAAATGACGACTATTGTGAAAGTTGCTCAAGATATCAATCCCGCCGTGTCAAGATTTGTAGTTTCGAGATAATTGCGTTCCAACTCTCGACGGATCGCGGTACACCCGACACACACTGTTCCACTAAAATAGGTGTAACTTCGTCAATTTTTAGGATTTCAGGGTCCGGTTGGTCTTAACCCTTTAAAGCATACATTTTTCTTTACGTGCAATTGGCTTGAAATTTTGTACCCGAGGGTTTCCGAGGTCGCTGATTTTTTTTTTTTTGATCGATTACGAATCAGCACTCAAAATTCGGAAATTCAAGATGGCGGATCCAATATGGTGGTCCATAAATGCAAAACGTTGTTTGATAATGGCTAAAGTTGGTACTCGGGGGTTTTTGGGGTCGCTTATTACGAGGCTGCACTCAAAATTCGGAAATTCAAGATGGCGGATCCAATATGGCGGACCATAAATGCAAGACGCCGTTTGATGATGGCCAAAGTTGGTGCTCGGGGGTTTTCGGGGTCGCTGATTACGAATCTACACTCAAAATTCGGAAATTCAAGATGGCGGACCATAAATGCAAGACGACGTTTGATGATGGCGAAAGATGGTACTCGGGGGTTTTCGGGGTCGCTGATTACGAATCTGCATTCAAAATTCAGAAATTCAAGATGGCGGATCCAATATGGCGGAACATAAATGCAAAACGTCGTTTGATGATGGCGAAAGGTGGTACCCGGGGGTTTTCGGGGTCGATGATTACAAGTCTGCACTCAAAATTCAGAAATTTAAGATGGCGAATCCAATATGGCCGACCATAAATGCAAGACGTCGTTTGATGATGGCGAAAGTTGGTACTCGGGGGTTTTCGGGGTCGCTGATTACGAATCTGTACTCAAAATTCGGGAATTCAAGATGGCGGATCCAATATGGCAGACCATAAATGCAAAACGTCGTTTGATGATGGCGAAAGTTGGTACTTGGGGGTTTTCGGGGTCGCTGTTACATGAAATAAGCTCCCAAAAAAATAGATCATCAAATTTGAAAAAATCCTATAGTTTTTGCCATTTGCAGCCGCCATATTGGATCCGCCAGTTGCAATTTGACGGTGTAGACTTCGAGTTCGTCTTTAGTGGATCAAAAATCAAGTTTTTACCTACTTTTTGGTTATGGTTTATCTGCTAGATCAGTCGTAATCAGATTTATGATGTAAAAAGTTCGTTTTTTTGAACTTTCGTTTCGAAAAATAAAAATTTGATAGGTATGTTTTAGTAGTTACTGCAGTCCCAAGAACCGTGAAACGCATTTACAATCGCCATATTCAATTAAAAAGCACTTTTGAATCGTCAAAACCTGAATTGGATTGAATGTCTCTCAGCAGGCATTATTCGAGGGAGAGGAGGGTCCATTCTATGGGCCAGGTATAGCTGATTAGCAGTTTTCATGGCAAATATAATTTTATCTTGCAAAAATCGATAGTTAAATCTTTAAACGCGTTTTTCTCGAAATGAGATTTTTCAAATTTGCTGACATTGTAACTCAAAGAGCAATTATCCGATTGACTTGAAATTTGAACTCTTGAATATATTTACTCTACAATGACGTAGGATAGTTTTGATTGGATGAAAATTGACGATTTGGCATTGAAAAAAACGACCATTTTATAGGCAAGAATACAGACTTTTTTCATAACTACGCCATTTTGTTAGATTTTGATATTTTTCGAAAATCCTACGTCATTGTACAGGAAATACCTTCCAGTTTAACGACATTTTTCCTTTTCTCGGTTTCGGGTACCCAATCGGCCGGAATCATGTCAGCAGTGGAGGAACTTTTTTTTGGCGCCTCCGAAGGCAGCCTATAAGTCGCTTGGATCTCAATATTTTTCTATGAAAAAATTGTGTAATATAGGTCAAATATAGCCAAATATATTCTTAACTTTCCGAAACATTTAATTGAGTACTTTTCTTCCAAAAAATTCCCGAAAATCACCCAAATTTTCAGCGTTCACACTGGTATAGCCCCTTAATAATATAGAAAGAAAAACCATTTTTCGAAGTTTCCAGAGAGGAATACCCCCTCAAAGACTTTATCTTCAGCTAGCTTATTACGACAATTGACTTCAACTATCCATCTTGCACCCTGGAACACAGCAGAATATCGAGTACTTTTTCTTTTTTTAAATTTTGTCCATTGTTATCGATGTTTTTTGACAAAGTTTACTATATAGTAGAGCTTCTGCGTTAGACCGCGCGAGGCGCCAAGACTTTCCCGATCGCCAATACAATCACGAAGAAAAATATCCAACTAGACTTTTCGGTAAAAAAAACGTCAAAGTGCCATTGATCTTCTTTCAATATCGCAGCGTCTACGCTAGTTTTCGAAATCAAATTTCCTCTTCCTTTGACCGTGGGCTGGCTGCTTTAGGAACTGCGCACTAAAAATGGCCTTTCAATTTTTATTTCTGGACGTTGTTCAACGAATGTGACTCAACATAATCCTACTTTATACGCGACTGGAATTTTTCCTGTAAATTTATGATTATGGTGATTACCGCGAAGAAAAATCGAATGATTTTATGGATATATCGAGGAGGATCAGCAGAGCGAAATTTCGGAGTCAAGTTTCCCATAAAATCGTATTTCCATACAGCTGTACATCTGTAGGCAAGGAGCTGTATAATGAAGCAAAGCCACACATACAAATGACCGCGTGGCAACTTTGTTACGCAATATCGATGCGGCAACGAACGCTCCGCGAAGTACGACATCGCATAAAAAAAACGAACGCGGTAGATTGCTACGTAAAGTTCCAATCTTATCAGCTGAGGCTCGTGGCTATGAATTTATTTTACAGTGAGGCAGAGGCGAATTTTTAGACCGAAAATTGAAATTTCGCTTCAACATATCATTGTACAGGAGGAAAGTTTTATCCGTGAATTATCTTTCACTCTCCGTCTTGCCGCGAGGAATAGTCTCGCGAGAAAAGAACCGGGACGTGTTTACCGCATGCGTGACGGCGTTATAATTAACATACGTGACTCCACGAGGTATAGAACGTGCTGCGAGTGATCGTCAGGGACACGCCCGATGATCGTTTCCTTCGGACACACGCCACTACGTGTAGCACGGAAACTATGACATCGATCGAGAAAGATAAATAGATAAGGACGAGAGAGGCAGAGGAGTATATATATATATATATATATATATATATATGGGATATTTCACGCCATTTCAGCTAGCCCGTGACTCGACTATTTTTGGTTTTCCTGATATTTTTTTGTAAAATTGTACCCCGCGAAAGGAATATCCACACCAATTTTTAGATTTTTATCTCTTCCCTTTTAGGAGTTATGATTTTCCAAAAAAATCGATTTCAGAAGTTTTGGAAACGTTTAAACGCTGATAACTCCTAAACTAATTGAGATATCGACAAATGGCACTATATTATTTCTTCTCACTTTGAAGCATCCTTTCGTTGAAAAATATAAAAAAAATGATCAAATATCAATGTCAACGTTTTTTTGCTTCTAAAGTGAAAACTATTTTTTAAAAAGATGAGTGACTTTTTTTTATTTTTTCGAAAAATTCTCTAAAATAGAGTGACGTATTCGATGATTTTCAAGACTAATCTCATCGTGGGCCCATTTTTCCTTCTATTTTTTTTCAAATGAATCATTTATTTTAACGTGTTTATGTTTTCATTCGGGATGAATTTAACGAGTTTTTTATTCGAAATTAATTATTTGGTTAAATTCCGTACAAATAAAAATCGAACCGTTTCAGGCCTATAGAAGCCGAATTGGAAATCACAAAACCATTAATAGCATTTTTAGACATTAAAAAATGATAAAAGTCACTTAAAAAATATGATTCAATCGAAAAAAAATAGAAGACAAATGGGGCCCATGATGAGACTAGTCTTAAAAATCATAGAATGGGTCATTCTATTTTAGAGAATTTTTTCTAAGAAATCAAAAAAGGTAATCCTTTAAAAAAAATAGTCTTCCCTCTAGAAGCAAAAAAACGTTGACATTGATGTTTGATTATTTTTTTGCATATTTTTTAACGACAGTATGCTTCAAAATGAAAAAAAGATATATAGTGACATTTGCCGATATCTCAATTAGTTCAGAAGTTATCGGCGTTTAAACGTTTCCAAAACTTCTGAAATCGACATTGTTTTGGAAAATTATAACTGCTAAAGGAGAAGAGATAAAAATCTAAAAATTGGTGTGGATATTCCTTTCATGGGGTACAATTTTACCAAAAAAAATCAGCAAAACCAAGAATGGTTGGGGTCACGGGCTAGCTGAAATGGCGTGGAATATCCCATATATATATATAGAAAGAGAGGGGGAATGAATTTGTATTGATGTAATGATACGAGAGACGATACAGCAAACGCGTACTATACGGAAACAGAAAATTGAATTTGACAGTACCGAAATCGAAGTATCGATTCGACGTTGTTTGTGTGACGGATGGTCCAAATCGCCACACTAGTGCTCTAATAATTAACAGCCTTTACAGACGCCGGGCCTGTAATAAGTACATTGAATACGAAAATAAAATGTACAACAAATAACCCGATAGTTTTTTACACCAAGAGCAGTGGCACGCTCTACCGGAAAAAAACATTACTTTATAATTATAAAAATCGTTATCGAGCAATTGGGAATTATGTCAACGATTATTTCCCACGTGAATGTGCAAATCTCAATGGAAAAACAATCATTCCGTTGCACGTCACAATGGAACCTAAAATTATTTGCTTGTTTATCTAATTTTTTCACTCGGAAAACTTTTTTAATATAATACATTTCGTCGTTAGAAATTACACGGTTTTTTTGAAAAAAAAAAAAAAAGAAATCCTCGAACATAGGGGATCGATATTTCAACGGAAGTTGCTCGTCGCGCTATTTTTCGAACTTAAATGAACATGCGTTATTTTGTAATATAAAGAAGATAACATTTTGAATTTTTTTTTAAACACTTTACCTTGATCATGAAAAGGAACAACTACGTGTATTTCGTGAAGAAGAAAGTTGGGCTTGTACGTGCGACCCATTTACCGATCTTTGTGACGGATTTTCGTGATTTCCGGTTCGACGACGAATGCTTTACGCATCAATGAACCAACGATTAGAAAACAATAACGGTAAAAAGTTTTCGTTCGGGAAGCAATGATTGCGCGAAGGAATTCTATGGAAAATAACCGTACATCGAATTGATGAACAACGAGAGTTGATAATCATTTTGTTTCTACGAGTGACAGAAAAAAAAATGAAATTTTGGAGGCTTTATGACAGATAGGTATCATTGTTTATTGTTCGAATATCGGTATGTATGTGCACTAGGGTGACACAAATTTGAGCTCTATTTTTTTTCCTTTTTTCTCACCATCCAATTATTTTCTTTAAAGAAAAAAAATTGTCGCAAAAGCTACGAGCTGTCAAAAAATATTTAGAGGTCGCTCAAGCATCCCAAAAATCCAAATTTACTTTGAAAATCGATTTTTCTTTTCATCCACTTCTCACCCATGAATGTTACGCTTTATAATTTAAAAAATAACCTCGCGAAAGCTCTAGCCGTTCAATGCATATTTAGTGGTAGCTCAAGAGCTTCGAAATTTCCAATTTTCACAAATTTTGTTTTTATTATTCTCTGTCATAAATTTGGCGCTTTTGGAATTTTTCAAAACAATTGATACTTTTTTTACCTCACACTTCCAACCCAATAAAAGGACCTATGAATTTTTGTTTACGGACAAGAGCTTGAAAGAATTATTTAATGAGAACAAAGATTACAATTCTTGGGTTAGAAGTGTGAGGTAAATTTGAAAAATCTATTTCTAAGCAAAAAAGGATTAATTGTTTTGAAAATTTTACAATGCGTCAAATTTATGTGTGAGAGGCGTAACAAAATTGCGAAAATTGGGAATTTCGAAGCTCTTGAGCGACCACTAAATATTAATTAACCGGCTAGAGCTTTCGCGAGATTAATTAAAAAATTATAAAGCGTAAAATTCGTGGGTGACAAGTGGACGAAAAAATCGATTTTTAATGAAAATTTAAATTTTTGGGTGGCTTGAGCGACCTCTAAATATTCATTGGTCGGCTAGAGTTTCCGCGAGATTAATTAAAAAATTACAAAGCGTAAAATTCATGGGTGACAAGTGGCCGAAAAAATCGATTTTTTAATGAAAATTTGATTTTTTGCGTGACTCGAGCGACCTCTAAATATTTTTTGACGACTAGCAACGTCCACGACAATTTTTTTTCTCCAAAGAAAATAATTGGAAGGTGAGGAAAAGCCAAAAAAAAATCGATCTCAAAATTGTGCCACCTTAACATGCACCTTTCTCTTTCCGGGAATATTATTATTCGTTGCATAATTTCTCCGCATTTGTCGGAACGTTTTTTTTTTGCATCCACCGCCTCTGCATTAAAACGTTCGTTGTATCATATGACATCATTATTAGTCAGAGGGGAAACGTATTCATGCACACGAGCACAAAAGTTTGCGATGAGTGTCTCATTTTCCCGCTAATCTCGTTTGTACCAGCGACGAAGCTTTGCAAAAGATAAACCAGATTGTAGACACGAGCGGCAAGAATTTTATTCTTCGAACAAAATTGAGATTGTCGTGTCGCGATAACTGCTTGATAAAGGAAAAAGTAGTCCGCACCTGAGTGCGACAGGCTGAATAATAACGAGAGATGCTTACGATAAGTCCTAATCGGCCTATTGAAACAAGCTCCACACCGACGAGACGTTTCGTAAACATTTTTCGAATTTTGCCTCGAAATTCTTCAACGAAAAAACATTCGCACCCGAGCGAGAAAAGAGGGAGAAAAAATGTGCTAATCGACAATGAAGAATGAACAAGTCTCGTTGACGCGAAGTATTCAATTGGGAAAACAATTCGTACAAATTGCCTTCGCAATTTGGCTCCGTAAGCGTTTCGTTTGATCAATCACGATAACTCGGCAAAGATTTCCAACAAGACTCGTATAATCGAAGTGCATTTGTATATTTGCCACCAGTCACGACGAATAAACTGTCACTACGAATAATCGAATGCGATAAATATCTTTACCTTTAATTGCGGACAAGCAATCGAGCTCTTGTTTGATTACCTGTTGCTCCTCATATTATTTCACAAAAAATCGCATTTCACCCACGGACACTTGGACACGTGAACTCTGTATCTAATATATATGAATATATTAATATTTTTTATTTAATTTTTTTTTATTTATTCTATATTTATTTATTTTTATTATTTTCGAGTTCTATTGAGAACTCGAGAAAATATAAAACACGTGTATTTAGCCGAAAGTTACCAAAAAGTGAAGAGTGTGAACACGATCACTTTTTTTTTCAAAGCGTTACTGCTTACTTTTTTCTTCGTGAACAAAAATCGCTCCTCGAATACACTATTTCTCACAAGTGGCAAACAATTCCCGTTTATTTGTGAATTTATCAAATCGTTTGATTAATTCCGTAGCACAGCACCGTACGAACGTTCAATTGGGTTTCAAATATTTTTTTATCTCGCGATTCAATGTCGAAATACGTGCTGTGTAGTAACATTCAGCGCACTTACGTTGGAGCTCGGCTAATCACGCGTGCGAGCATCAACTAAGCTCGCTGGTTCGTACGAGCCGGCTTGAGGCTCTGTCGCGAGTCTTGTAGCATGCCTCCCGAAGATCCCACACATACCGTCATCCTAAAACGACTGGCCTCTCTACGACGTTTGCATTCAGCTTATAGCTATATATAGATATGATTTCAATTCATTTTATGCTTTCAGTGTGTAATATAATAACTGTATGTCAAATTATTTATACCAGTAATATCGATAATAATAAGAACGATTTTATGACTGAGTTTTATTTATTTATTTTATTTTAATACTGAGCTTTGTTTATTTAGTTTTATTTATTTATTAACTGACTGTCAAATTATTTATACCAATGATACCGATAATAATAAGAATCATTTTATTACTGAGTTTTATTTATTTTATTTTGGTACTGAGTTTTGTTTGTTTCTTTTAATACTGAGGAATATTTGTACAATTGGAGTAAATCTGTATTTGAGTATTGTGCGAAGAATCGACCAGGAATATTTGCCGAGTTGGTTCAGAAAATGAAGAACACAAAATATTTGACAGCGTTGTACAGTCTGGATATGGATTTTGAAATTCAACATACGACGTTTCTCTAGCCCCGTGGATCATAGGTGAGATTTGATTGCAGGGAAAATAAAAAAACAAAAATAAAATTCAGTAGGGACGTTTCAAATGAGACGCAGAAGAAACAATGTTGTCAGCTTCTACCAAAGATCATTTGTTTGGGTTATTGGAGATTTTTTTTTTCACGAGTTTTCAGTTTCAATTGAAACGACCCAAGGTATTCGCGTTCGATAGTTGACCAGCGATCACATGAAAAACAGCGTAAGTTGATTGATTTCACACGTAAGTGAGCGACTCCCTACGTCGTGTTGGTTCTCAGCGGTCGATATTTGTGTACAGGACATGTGAGTGCGACAGACGAACTCCGCTTCAGATTCTTTCAATGTATACGGTCCGTTAAGGGGTCTTGTCACTTTAGACGCTAAAAAGGCTATTTTCGTGTTTTTTAAAATGGATTTTTATTATAGATATTGATATAAAAGTTGTTACACTTAAGGGAGACTTTGTCCTTGAAATTTTCAAAAAATTAATTTGAGCTCAACTTGGATCTCTATGGACCAGTCATTGCCGATTAGCGGTAATTGTAAACACATTTGTGTAAACACATTGCAAAACTTTAAACGCGTTTTTCTCGAAAACCCGTTTTTAAAAATGGCTGCCATTCTCCTGACCGCTGTAATTAACATATCGACCTGAAATTTGGAGAGCATACTCAGAAAATATATCTTCACGGAATGACGGATCGTTTTTTCGATAGATACATTATTGCATTTATTATTTATCATTTCATGCGAAAAAAACGCGAAAATTCAATTTTTTTTAAATTGCCGCCATTTTCCGAAATTTGTACTAAACGAAAAACCCATCCGTCATTCCATGACCAAAGGGTCACAGATTGATAATATGCTTTGAATTTGTGTTTCAGATCAACAAAGAGGGGGCAGTGATGTCAGCCGTTTACCTGCCGCGATTTGAGGACCTGTTTTCGCGGAGCTGCAACGGCCGCCATTTTGGTTTTTTTTTTCAAAAACATTTTTTTTAACATTCTGTATATCATGAATGAAAGCAAGAAAAAAACCGCACTC
Organism: Ophion slaviceki; assembly: GCA_944452715.1. Lineage (NCBI taxonomy): Eukaryota > Metazoa > Arthropoda > Insecta > Hymenoptera > Ichneumonidae > Ophion > Ophion slaviceki. The sequence continues at coordinate 67,482,359 of OX101783.1, read as the reverse complement.
AAAAAGCTTTACTCGTTTCCTTTAAAAAAAATAAAATGTAAACACCTGAAATATGGCACTCCAAGGACAAAGTCTCCGTTAATAAATAAACTTGGAAATACATTTTTAAAAAATTATGTATTTATGTAACCCAAACAAACTTTAAGGGGCTATACCAGAGTGACACTTTCCAAAAATCAATTTTTTTGCCTTTTTCGAAAGTTTATAATTTCAAGAATATCCTGTAAACATTTCAAGGCCGTATCTCTAATAATTTTATCTTGCAAAAATCGATAGTTAAATCTTTAAACGCGTTTTTCTCGAAATGAGATTTTTCAAATTTGCTGACATTGTGACTCTAAGAGCAATTATCCGATTGACGTGAAATTTGAACTCAGTACTCTTGAATATATTTACTCTACAATGACGTAGCATATTTTTGATTGGATGAAAATTGACGATTTGGCATTGAAGAAAACGACCATTTTATGGGCAAGAAAACAGACTTTTTTCATAACTACGCCATTTTGTTAGATTTTGATATTTTTTGAAAATCCTACGTCATTGTACAGGAAATACCTTCCAGTTTAACGATATTTTTTCCTTTTTCGGTTTTAGCTACTCAATCGGCCGGAATCATGTTAGTGGTGGAGGAACTTTTTTTTTGGCGCCTTCGAAGGCAGCGCATAAGTCGCTTGGATCTCAATATTTTTCTATGAAAAAATTCATTAATATAGGTCAAATATAGCCGAATATATTCTTAATTTTCCGAAATATTTGATTGAGAACTTTTCTCCCAAAAAATTCCCGAAAATCACCCAAATTTTCAGCGTTCACACTGGTATAGCCCCTTAATCGCGTTTTTCTCTAACAACGTTTTTCGACGGCTTGTTGATAAAATCTTCGAAACTACTGAACCGATCCTTATGAAATTTTAACCACATATTCTTGACAACCATAGTTATAGCGCATATCAAGGATTTAATTTTTTTTGTTGATATTTACTATTTTATTTGCCGAAAACGGTGAAAAAACGCGTTTTCTTTTGGTTTGTCGAAAAATGGCTCGCAACGATTTCGGCAAGAGTACAATATCCGGAGGGCCAAGATTTGACCGTGAATTTAGGGTTATCGAGTAAAAATAAACAAAGTATGAAGAGTGGTGAAAGCTGATATTTCGCTTATTTTGCGTTCAAATTAGAATTTTTCGATAGTTATCGAAAGTGACGATTTTTTCGAATTTGAAAATGTCAAGGAACATCAGGCACGGTAACTTGGAAATGTATAATTTCAACAGTATCTCAGAAGCCAAAAATGTATTTTAAGGGGTCTTCTCACTTTAGACGCTAAAAAGGCTATTTTCATGAATTTTTTTATAGGTTTATATTATAGATATTGATATAAAAGTTGTCACACTTAACATATGAACTTTCGAAATACATTTAAAAAAAAAATCGTATCCATGTAACCCAAACAAACTTTAAACGCGTTTTTCTCGACACAACGTTTTTCGAAGGCTTGTTGATAAAATCTTCGGAACTACTGAACCGATCCTTATGAAATTTTAACCACATATTCTTGACAACTCTAGTTATAGCGCATATGAAGGATTTTTTTAAAATTTTGATATTTACTATTTTGTTGGCCAAAAATGGCGAAAAACACGTTTTCTTTTGTTTTTCCGAAAAATGTCCGCCATTTTGTTATTTTTGCATATATAACAAATCGTGTAATATGCGCTATAGCCATTAACATACTGAATCTAAAACCGTTTGATTTTTTTGTTTCGGTTGATCCATCTCCGAGATTTCATCAACAGCGCAGACCTACCATTTTTTCGGACATTTTTTTAACTACCATTTTCGTCTATAAATAGTGACTCAAATAAGTAATTTTTCAAAAAATGTATTTCGAAAGTGTATTTATTAAGTATAACAACTTTTGTATCAATACCTATAAAATAAACTTTTAAGAAATCATGAAAATAGCCTTTTTAGCGTGTAAAGTGCACTCAGAAAAAAGATTTATTAAGGACAAAGAATTTTGTCTCCCGGCGAATAAGTTTTCTTATTCGTATGTCGGCCTACTACGATTGTATTAACAGCTAAGAACATTTTTTATTTAACTTTATGTTTAAGATTTACTAAGAATTTTTCTTAACATCTAATACGATATATAAGTTAGAAGAAATAGGTCTTTTATGTCCGACAAATAGAGTTTTTCTTAACATCTAATAGGATTCTTCATAATCCCCCAGCTGGTTTTCTTCGAGGAATTGTGTCATTTCGTCCGTCATTATTTTTTCACTTGATCGTTTTTTTCTCACTTAATATTCTTACTTACACTCAAATCATTCCTCACTGTCGAGATTCTCACTTCCGAAACACAACACTGACACTTGTGCCAAAAGCATTGGCATAGGAAGAAGCTACATGGTAAGCGTATGCGTGAGCTACATCTGACGAGCGGCCTGCTGTCGGGCCCGTCGCGTGGAAGGGCAAAGTGCGCATGCGCGCATTAGTATCATAGTCGCGAAATAAGAGGTTTTCGTGATTGGAAAGTAGTATTTATTTGATTTGAGGAAATATTTATTCAAATTTTCTATTTTAAATATGGCTTTTAATTGATGTGAAAAATCGGCACGTAAAGAAACATATTTAGTGACGCCGAATAAATTCTGTGGTTACAATCACATAAAAACTGTCTCCATACGAGTAAACGTTTATTTATTTCTAAGAAATTATGTTCTAATGTGCCAATTTATTGAAACATAATAAATCTTTTTTCTGAGTGTGACGAGACCCCGTAAAAAAGTATATTCGCAGACTGCGCTTTTCTGCAATGAATGCTCCAAAATAAAATATTCTTGCCGATTATTTTATTTGACAGCTCATTTCAGATATAAAAATCGTATCTTGAGGTTATGTATCACATTCCGACCATATCGAAATTTCGAATCCCAATTTCGACCAAACAATGCAATCAATTGAGATGAAATTTATTGTGCACATGCGATATTGTTGCAGACAGAGCCTAACGGTCGGGAATTTACAAAATTAAAAAAAAAATACTGTTTTTAGTTATAGGACGTTGAATAAGTTTTCGCCGTTTTCCAACAGATGTCGTTACCTGAACGGCGTGCGTGTAGTTTAAAATAGCACCGCCGTAAGGATATGAACGTATTCGTCTGAGGCTAGATGGCGCTGCCGTAGCCTTCCTCTATTCTCAATAAAAAAAATAGTTGAGATGGTAACCACTGTCTTACATACAAGTCTTGAAACTCCTCCAAATTTCCGGTGGTGGGGGAAGTCGGCTGAGTATATTTTTTTTTCTCGAAGCTGCCACTACTTGGCGCTGTTGTAGTGCCGCGGACGTGGGTAATAAACATAACTTTTTATTTCTGTGATTACCTCGTGCTTGAGCGATGAACTGCGTACTATTAATTCTATTTTCGTTACTATTTTTATTTGTGATCGTGAATGTGTTGAACAATTGTGAAAACCGTGAACATTAAGAAGTGGTGATCATACCGACGTCGTACGTCGTGCCAAAATGTGAAACGGGCAACAAAGATGAAAAAATCAATAAAAACATCGGTGTAAACAATCAAGCAAATATTGTTTTTTTTTCTCCTTGTACTTTTCCCTAATACCCCAACTTGTAAATAAAAAATATCATGCCATGAAAGGGTTATTATTAATATTTACCTTGGCGCAACTGAACTCGAGTACCCCATAAAGGAAAGTAGGTATGAATTACTTATAGTAATCGTTTTGAAAATACAACGGTATTGAACGATATATGACATTGAAAAGGAGTGAAAATTAAAACTAAAGAAATTAAAAGTAAAACGTTAAAAAACAGGCAGCATATACTGATGTGGCCACATAGGCACGTTGGAGAAGACGTTTCTAAATTGTTACATGTTTATAGCACTCGCTTAGGGATTGAGAATTATTATGCTTCTGGCGTATGGTATTGGAGGTTGTGTACGTTTGACGATAGATTAATAATATATTAAGGGTGGGTACCCAAATTACGTAACGCAAAATTTCCCAATTTTGGACTCCCCTCCCCCCACGTAACGGGACCGTAACGCTTGGCCAGAACGCCCCCCCCCCCCTACTCCGTTACGTAACGGGTGCTTTGTGGTCAATAATTGCGATTCTTTTCATAGACATAGCTAATTATGAAAGGATCGGGTTTATACTCATTTTATGAAGTATATATCCATATAGTTTTATACCAATTTTTATGACAAAATCTTGAAAGTTAACCGAGAGATGTGCCTTGATTCGACGACGAAAAAAAATATTTCTCTTCATTGTCCCATCGATATCTTTATGAAAGGTTATCTGTAAATTAGAAGTCAACAATTTATCGATATCTATACAAATGTAGCTATCGTTATGCGTAGCCGTTTTTTTATTTTGTTTTTTTTTTTTACAAAATGCCAAGAGTTTGGACATTTTTTTCTATTTTCAAGGCCCTTTTTCTGTATTCAAGCAGTCTTTAAAAATAGTCATTATCAAATGTTAAAAACGCGGATATGTACAACCTTACTCACTGCGATTACAAAAATGTTTTTAAAAAATTGATAATCGATTTTTAAGTTTTTAAGTATTCGCTCGGACAAGGTCGAAAAAACTAGTTTCGAGAAAAACGCGTTTAATGTTTTCGTTCCGTGTTTCTTGATATAAAGTTGTGTTTTTTCTAGAATATTGATATTCACATTGAAGTATCTAGTCGCGGGCGATATGACGGTTCTTCATCTTCATGATAGTTCACAAAATAATAAGAGCCTGTACTTTATCTATTGTCAATGATGCCACACCTGTAGGGACTGCGGGCACTGAACGGCCGCGCTACCTGTTTTCACTAAAGTGACTATAGCTCCGTCAATTTTCGGACTTGAGAATAAAAATGTTGACAACATATTTTTCAATACATGTAATTTCAAATATTATAAAAAAAAAATTTCGTCCAAATTTTGCTTGGGGGATGTGGAAAAGCTACTGTGCAAGTTCTTGCACAGTGATATTCCCCCTTAACTGACATTGCGTATAGAAAGCTGTGAGCTGTCCACGGTAAAATTGCACGCGTGGTTTAAATTAAAAACTTGAACATGCAGGAATTTTGCTATTTCTGGCAGTTTTAAAATCGTGACGCAACGCAAACGTTGCCCCCCCCCCCCCCCCACGTAAGTGGACCGTAACGCCTGGCCAACCCCCCCCCCCCAATTGCGTTGCGTAATTTGCGTACAGCCCTTAACGTGTGTGCTTTGATATTGCTTAAAAGTGGTAAACCGTATTAAGGGATGACACGACTCGAGGATTTAAAAAAATCGTTTTTTTTGCTTAAAAAATACTTTGGGGTCATAAAAACTATATGCAATTGGTCCTGTAGCGATTTTTTTCAAAAGGTCTAATTATCGATTTTGCTGCAGCGTCTCGGACTTCTTTCAGGCGCCTCTCACAACTTTAATCGCATTTTTCTCGAAACCACTTTTTTTTTAACTAGGAGGACGGGTTACTCGAACACCTTTGCATGGATCGATTTGAAATTTTGATAATAGCTTCACAATTACATTCACTATGGGAGTACGTAGCCGTTTTTTCATTAAAGGTAAACTTTCTTTTATAAACAATTAACTGCTTATTTTTTGGGCAAAAAATCGATTTATTTATTTCAAAGTGCGCTATTTTTTTCGAAATTTGATAAAGAAAAAATCCGTACGTAGTCCCGTAGCTAATAATATATATATATATTATTTTGACGAGAAAACCGTCCTCCCGTGAAGCTATTTATAAAAAAACACGTTTTTCAAGATGGGCTCTGTGGCCGCCATTTTGCATGAAAATTATAATAATTTTTTTTTATACTTTAATATGTGTTAAAAAAACTCTCTTGAAAGAAATCCTATTCCTTTTTTCATACCCTCAAAATAAATTTTCAAAGTTAGGCCTTATTTGCTGCCACTAGAATGGTGTTACCCCTTAATTCGCAAAATGCGCTTAAGTTATTAGAAGGAGATCGACAATTTGTTTTCATCTCTTTTTGACAGCACTGCTCTACTGGTGGCGCCCTATTTCTGGCGTCTACGAGAAACAAAAAAATGTTATTTATCCGTACTAGCCAGATCGTAGGAGTTTCAAAACGTGATGATACCGCATCTATAAAGAAGTACCATAAGCAAGCTTGAAATTGAGTGTGTCATTTCGCCGAAGAGTGAACAACTTTTTTTTCATAGTGTTAAACATGTCAAATTTCGTGCCAAAAAAAGAGTGTTTGAGGGGAATTTTACTGCACTTCTTTATTTTAAACAAATCTGCAGCTGAAGCACGCAGAATTCTTGTTGAGACTTACGGCGACCATGCTCCGTCGGAAACAACATGCTTGGTTTCGACGCTTCAAAAATAATGATTTTCATGTGTTGATTTGGAAGTATTACTACATGAAGACTCATGTCAGACGCTAGTTGAACTTGCGAAATCATTAGGAGTGGTACTATGGCTCTACTGCTAAAAAAGAACTGCTAAAAATACAACTGTTAAAATTCTGCTGCCAAACGGGCTCCGCTGCTAAAACTGTACTGCTAAAAGCTCTACTGCTAAAATTGTAGTGCTAAAAGCTCTAGTGCTAAATGGGCTCTAATTCTAAAACTGGACTGCTAAATAGACTCGAGTGCTAAAAGCAGCACTGCTAAAGAGTCTCAAATGTTAAAATGCAAAAACCAAACAAACATATATCGACAAATCGAAAATGTTATAATTTTTTGTCAATAATGCAGCCCTAAGGTAAACTTTGGCGGTAGGTATTTCTAACTTTTGACGTTCCGAACATCACAGGAGTTCAAATCGATGGCAGTATGGAAAACATGCTATCCCAAATTGTGATGAAAGAACGTGCTATCCCAAATTGTGATAGAAGAACGTGTTATCCCAAATTGTGATAGACGAACGTGCTATCCCAAATTGTGATAGAAGAACGTGCTATCTCAAATTGTGATAGAAGAACGTGTTATCTCAAATTGTGATAGAAGAACGTGCTATCTCCAATTGTGGTAGAAGAACGTGCTGTCTCATATTATGAGAGAAGAACGTACCTCAAATTGTGATAGAAGAACGTGCTATCTCGATCAGTCAACATATTTTCCTTGATACAGCACTGGTTGTTGGGGCACCTCAGTATACAGGGCACTTTTTCTTTTAGGTTACTTAATTTTTTAATATGATTTAGCTCGATAATAGTAACCCTAATGTACTCCCCTAATGTAACACATCCTACTGCATCGCATTATAAAATTAAATAATCTAACAGAAAAAGTGCTCTGTATACTTTTGGTGAATCATTCGGCTCCAAAAACTTTTTTTTTCCTTCCAAAACGCGTTTTGGTCACTATTTTGACACTCCAAGAAATTGTTCATTGTGCAGGACGAATTTGATACCTTTCGTGCAAATTGAAGATGTCTTCACATATTTTTTTACAAAATTCCGCAGCTATAGGTTCTAAAAATTCCATACAAATAAATATATTGATGATTAAAAAAAGTTGTTTATTCAAACATATCTTAATTTTGTTCTATTATCGAGCTAAATCATGTTAGAAAATTAAATAACCTAACAGAGAAAGTGCTCTGTATACTGAGGTGCCCCAAATACCAGTGCTGTATCAATGAAAATATATTGACTGATAGAGATAGCACGTTCTTCTATCACAATTCAAGATAGCACGTTCTTCTATCACAATTTGAGATAGCACGTTCTTCTATCACAATTTAAGATAGCATGTTCTTTTCTCATAATTTGACATAGCACGTTCTTCTATCACAATTTGAGATAGCACGTTCTTCTCTTATAATATGAGATAGCACGTTCTTCTATCACAATTTGAGATAGCACGTTCTTCTATCATAATTTGAGATAGCACGTTCTTCTATCACAATTCGAGATAGCACGTTCTTCTATCACAATTTGAGATAGCACGTTCTTCTATCACAATTTGAGGTAGCACGTTCTTCTATCACAATTGGAGATGGCACGTTCTTCTATCACAATTTGAGATAGCACGTTTTTCTATCACAATTTGAGATAGCACGTTCTTCTATCACAATTTGAGATAGCACGTTCTTCTATCACAATTTGAGATAGCACGTTCTTCTATCACAATTTGAGATAGCACGTTCTTCTATCACAATTTAAGATAGCACGTTCTTTTCTCATAATTTGACATAGCACGTTCTTCTATCACAATTTGAGATAGCACGTTCTTCTCTTATAATATGAGATAGCACGTTCTTCTATCACAATTTGAAATAGCACGTTCTTCTCTTATAATATGAGATAGCACGTTCTTCTATCACAATTTGGGATAGCACGTTCTTCTCTCATAATTTGAGATAGCACGTTCTTCTATCATAATTTGAGATAGCACGTTTTTCTATCATAATTTGAGATAGCACGTTCTTCTGTCACAATTTGAGATAGCACGTTCTTCTCTTATAATATGAGATAGCACGTTCTTCTATCACAATTTGAGATAGCACGTTCTTCTATCACAAGTTGAGATAGCGGGTTCTTCTATCACAATTTGAGGTAGCACGTTCTTCTATCACAATTGGAGATAGCACGTTCTTCTATCACAATTTGAGATAGCACGTTCTTCTATCACAATTTGAGATAGCACGTTCTTCTCGCATAATTTGAGATAGCACGTTCTTCTATCACAATTTGAAATAGCACGTTCTTCTATCACAATTTGGGATAGCACGTTCTTCTCGCATAATTTGAGATAGCACATTCGTCTATCACAATTTGAGATAGCACGTTCGGCCATCACAATTTGAGATAGCACGTTCTTCTATCACAATTTGGGATAGCGCGTTCTTTTATCACAATTTGAGATAGCACGTTCCTCTATCACAATTTGAGATAGCACGTTCTTCTATCACAATTTGAGATAGCACGTTCTTCTATCACAATTTGAGATAGCACGTTCCTCTATCACAATTTGAGATAGCACGTTCTTCTATCACCATTTGAGATAACGCGTTTTTCCATACTGCCGTTTGCAGAATCCCGCCGAGTGCAGCACAATGGCGCCGATAGCAAGGTAAGTTTTCTAAGAAAAATTCCAAAAAATAGTCAAAAAACCGCAAAAAGTACAGTATAACCTCCATCAGCGGGACTTACATGAGCCCTCTGTCAGAAGCTAGTTTTAGCAGTCCAGTTTTAGCCGGAGAGCCCATTTAGCAGTACAGCTTTTAGCAGTGGAGCCTTTAGCAATGCAGTTTTAACAGTGGAGCTTTTAGCAGTAGAGCCCGTTTAGCAGTACAGTTTTTGCAGTAGAGCCTTTGATAGTACTTTTTTAGCAGTAAAACCCGACCACGTCAGGAGTCGATAACACAACAATTTCGAAACGTTTGAAAGTATTAGGACTGATTTTAGTAAATAAAGCATTAATTTTCACGAAATAACAGCGAGAATTTATTCATTAACCCAATAACGTGGGATGAATTGTGGATTACTAACTGATGCGCCGAATTCATGCACATTCCAAGACCGTTGGACTCTCGACGGTGAAAAAACACATTTTGAGGTTTGTTAAAACCTATTTTATAGATAAATACGAAGAAATTGGGGTTCAGAGTTTTTTTCCCCAAAACTAGCAAAATTGTACCATCGAAGCGCAAAATAGCATCGACAATCCTGAAAATCGAGGGGGTCAGTTTTCTCACTGACTCGTGATCTCGCATGGTGAAGATACATACACGTACAGGCATCACAACGGCCTTGCAGTAACCGTCGCCTATTGGGCCTCTACTCTTCTTTGCTGTAGTTCAGTAGGAGACGGTCGCTGCGACATCTGGCGGTAATTTTCGGTGGCTCGTACTCGACTACGAATTCTGTAATACCGTCGTGACCGCGTCGGACTTTCGTAGCGTGTGATCACAGGAAACGCACGGGCAATAGTGAGCTGGAGAAATCATTTGGTAAATATGCAGAAGTGGAGATCCAGCCGAAAGTCGGTCAAATTTTTTTTTTATAGTTATAATCGAGTTGGAGATGCTGCAAATGCCACATTTAAGGTGGGGGAAGACATGTATTGGCAAGGAAAGAAAATGCAACAGTTTGCGGATAGTACGATATCTGGGGCGTCAAGTTTTGGCCGTTGATTCTTGATATTTGAACCAAAATAATTAGAATTTCAGGAATTAAAAAATTGGGTTTGGATTTGTTTGGGTTTGTTTAGTGGTATCATATAAATACCACTGAACGTAGTATTGATATAATTTTCAATATAAATTCCGAGATTGTAATACTTTATTTATTCATATTCTCCGCTTATTTATATCAATAAGAATTGTTCCATATAATTACTACACCAAACTCCTAAAGGACATATATTACATAAACTTAGAGCCTTACAAGTCCGAAGAGGGATGAACCGTACACTTTTAATCCCTCTTCGGACTCCTAGCAATTAAAAGTACTACTTTACTCTCTGTCTAGTCGCACTTAGAAGCGAGGAAAACATGGGAGTGGTATTTAAGGGGTCTTTCCACTTTAGACGCGAAAAAATCTATTTTCATGACTTTTTTTGATAAGTTCATAATATAGATATTGATATAAAAGTTGTTGCATTTAATAAATAAACTTTCGAAATACATTAAGAACATTTTATTTATTTATTTCTTTCATTTTATTTATTTATGATGAAATCTCGGAGATGGATCATCCGAAACAAAAAAATCGAACAGTTTTAGATTCAGCATATTAATGGCTATAGCGCATATCATACGATTTTTTGTATATGCAAAAATAATAAAATGGTGGAAATTTTTTGGAAAACAAAAACAAACGTTTTTTCACCGTTTTTGTCAAAAAAATAGTAAATATCGAAATATAAAAAAATTCTTGATATGCGCTATAGCTATAGTTGTAAAGAATATGTGGTTGAAATTTCATAAGGATCGGTTCAGTAGTTTCGAAGATTTTATCAACAAGCCGTCGAAAAACGTTGTTTAGAGAAAAACGCGTTTAAGGGGCTATGCCAGTGTGACACTTTCGAACAATCGATTTTTTTTTGCAAAAATATCATTATCGTTTATATAATTTATATAAATATCATTTTATCTTGCAAAAAGCGATAGTTAAATCTTTAAACGCGTTTTTCTCGAAATGAGATTTTTCAAATTTGCTGACATTGTAACTCAAAGGGCAATTATTGGATTGACTTGAAATTTGAACTGAGTACTCTTGAATATATTTACTTTACAATGACGTAAGATATTTTTGATTGGATGAAAATTGACGATTTGCCATTGAAAAACCGACCATTTTATAGGCAAGAAAACAGTCTTTTATTCATAACTACGCCATTTTGTTAGATTTTGATATTTTTCGAAAATCCTACGTCATTGTACAGGAAATACCTTCCAGTTTAACGACATTTTTTCCTTTTTCGGTTTCAGCTACTCAATCGGCCGGAATCGTGTCAGCTGTGGAGGAACTTTTTTTTGGCGCCTCGGAAGGCAGCGCATAAGTCGCTTGGATCTCAATATTTTTCTATGAAAAAATTATGCAACATAGGCCAAATATAGCCAAATATGTTCTTAATTTTCCGAAATGTTTAATTGAGTACTTTTCTTCCAAAAAATTCCGGAAAATCACCCAAATTTTCAGCGTTTACACTGGTATAGCCCTTTAAATTTTGTTTGGGTTGCGTAAGTACGTTAAAAAAATTTAGTGTATTTTTAAATTGTATTTATTAAGTGTAACAACTTTTATATCAATATCTGTAATATAAACCAATCAAAAAAAATTCATGGAAATAGTCTTTTTTAGCGTCTAAAGTGAGAAGACCCCTTAAAATACAATTTTGGCTTCTGAGACACTGTTGAAACTATACATTTCCAATATACATTGCCCGATGTTCCTTGAAATTTTCAAATTCGAAGAAAATCGTCATTTTCGATAACTATCGAAACATCCTAATTTGAACGCAAAAGAAGCGAAAAATCAACATTTACCACTCCTCATATTTTGTTTATTTTGACTCGATAATCTTAAATTCACCGTCAAATCTTGGCGCCCCGGATATCGTACTCTTGCGGAAATCTTTGCGAGCCGCGCATTATTTATTGCACACAAAGACCGATGTAAACGAGACTGACAATGCCATCGATGTATACAAGACGCACCCACCCCCAGTATCGCACGCACCCCACGATTCCACACCCACGTTCGAGGTGCTTTGCGCCCACTATCCACCATTCCATGCATATCCCCCCCCCCCCGGCTCAAATTAGGTCTTTAAACATCCTCCATCTCGATATTAACCGTAAAAAAATGTTTCGACCGATTTTCATCCGAAGCCTCGCTTCTGCATGTTTACCAATCATTTGTATCCATTGTATGTATGCATATACAATTTGAGGTCTATGCATACATAATTCTGGCCCCGAATCGACTTTTTCGAATTCGTTGCGGTGGAATACTTCAGCTACGATATTTCTTTTGTTATATTTGTCTCTGAGAATGAACGATCAGGAATTTAATTGAAAATTAGGTAATTTATAGCTATGAATTGTATTACGAACGTGTGCAGCGGAATTTTAAGGCGACTTCTCACTATGCAATTTTCAAAAAATCGATTGTTTTTATTACATTTTTCAAAAGTATACATATCCAAAAGTATCATACTAAAATTTTATGAAGATCGGAGGAGTCTGACTATATTTTTGTGTGACCTTTACTTTACTGCTTGAGCCCGTTCTTTAATTTTTCTACTATATCATTAATTATAATAATTCCCCGAATAAGTTATAAGGCTCACTTCGTATATTTCGGAACGATGATGCGCCTGGATCAAGCGATAATTTAGCCAGCGACGTAGTTTTGTGGAGGAATATATATTTTTATTATTTTACCGTTTATTTAATTAAACATATAAATGAAACTGAGGGTTTTACAGTAGGTTAACGAACATGTTTTTAATATATTATGACATATTTCATTTGGGAATCATATCAGCTGATTTAATTAATAGTACTTGTGAAAAGTATCGCAGTCATATGTCGTCAAATCATTTCCTTGTGATATATACTTTTTTTTCTAGTCTATCAACTATCAACCATGAACAATCATGACTCATAATTCCTGCAATAATGATAATCGTCAAAAAAATGCTTTAAACACAACGACTTTTTGCACCATGCACATCTGATAATGGCCAAATTATTGCAACCGGGTTTTTCACAATGTGTGTTAGATTCACCAAAACCAAAGGTAACAGGATTTTCAAAATCTTCTGGTTTTTGGAATGAATGGAAATGAACAAATTTATGTTAGGGGTGGTTTACCCCCTTAAATTTGCTGTCCCGCTGAAACGCAACAACGCGTCAACTTGAATTCTGATTCCCCTTCAAAATGATACCTGTTTTATTAATTTTCATACAACCCTCTTAAGCGTGGGGTGAAAAACGGCAAATGGAGGGGTGGTTTAATACTTTGCAATGCTTTACCCCATACATGAGTTTCAACGAAATCGAAAGCGGATACTTTAATGATGTTTCTCGTCAGAGGGGTAGTTACCCCTTAAGACAAATGTAATAATTTTGAAATATGATAAAACATTAAACTGTAGCTTATAGAAATATTTAAAATCAGCGGATATACTTTAAACACAGAAAAAACGACCATGATAAATAAATTTATGGTAGGGGTGGTTTACCCCCTTAAATTAGCTATGCCGCCAAAACGCAAAAACCCGTCAACTTTAATTTTAATTGCCTTTAAAATGATACCTGTTTTATTAATTTGCATACAACCCTCTTAAGTGTGGGGTGAAAAAAAGCAAATTGAGGGGTGGTTTACCCCCTAATTTAATTTTTTCTTAACATTTTCATAGTGGATTTTTCATCGCTTTTCATTAGGAGGATTTTCGTTTTTTTTTTTCATTCAGATCGGCGGATTGCTTCTGGGTGAAACTGCAAAATCACCCCTCGACACGCCTTTCTTTGAGGGGCGGTTTCCCCCCTTAAATCCGTTTTTCCGCCGATAAAAAAAATACGTATCTCAAAGTTTTCGATGCTCTATTACATATATGAGTTTCAACAAAATCGGAGGCGGACACCTGAGGGATGTTCCTTGTTAGAAACGCTTAAATGGGAAGTCCTACCCCACCCGCCATATTCCCCAGATATTGCGCCGTCCGATTATTACTTGTTCCGTTCGATGGCACATGGTCTGGTTAATCAGCAGTTCCGCTCATATGAAGACATCTCAAAATGGCTTGATTCGTGGATAGCCTCAAAAGACGAACACTTGTACCGTGACGGTATTCGAGCTCTGTCGGAAAGATGGGAAAAAGTTGTCGCTAGCGATGGGCAATATTTTGAATGATTCATTTGTAACCATTTTTTCACAATAAAGTGGCATTTTCATAAAAAAACAGCGACAACTTAGTTTCGCACCTAATATATGATTGTATATCATTTTTATATAATTGTATCTAAGTATATACAATCATGTTTACTCGGGTAGTTTTGTGAAAAACGGATTTAAGGGGTAACACTACTGTAAACGTCTAAAACTAAGTGATTTTTTGCGATTTTTCTTCTGGGGAAAGGACAAGTAAGAGAATAACAATATTCACGGATATTATTGTTCATATCTTCAATGGAACAAAAAAATATATATATGTAAAAAATTATACAAAATGGTGACGTTGGAGCCATTCTGGCCAGGCATGTTAAATTTGAGTCGCTCTGCAGCATGCAGTATAACACGCAAATTTGAATTTGGAAAAAAATTCTATTAATTTAGATGAGTATAGCTAGAGAAATACGTAGGGGATTTTGAAAATATGAATTTTTGTGTTATTGGAAAGCATTTAAAGTAAAAACTCAATTAAAAGCCAATTTAAAAAATCATACACACACAATTTTTTAAAAATTCTACAGATCCCTACAAAGGCACATAACTCGGGTAATTTTTCGATATTTTCTTAGGGCTTAAAAACGAAAATATTCGAAAGAAATTATACTTTCAGAAAATGCAATAAAAATAATTCATTTTTTCGACCCATCATACTAGTATGATGGGTCGACAAATTTGTCTAGACAACGGCCTTAAGCGCTCTGGGGTGATCTGCATACGCTCGCGAGGATTTATCCCCTACTATATATAGGTACTTTTAAGTCACGTGACAAATGTATTTGCCTCTATACATATATTCAACATATGGCAATAGTGTGACGTGACTGTTACATTCGCTGTTAAGAAATGTGCTACATGTATTTATAACAAGTGTTTTCAAAATACGAGCCGTCTGCTGCGTCGGCATTACGACGCCTCAAAACGGTAAAATCCGTTTCAAGGCGCCTTAAGGGGTTACCCCTACTTACGATTTTGAAAAAAATCGATTTTTTTTTATTGCATTTTTTTGAAGTGCAATTTGAAGTGCATTTTTTTTTGATGCCCGGAATAGATGACTCTATGTAAGTTTACATAAAAAATATTTTCTTCGTGTAAACTGAAATTGAAACTTTAAACGCATTTTTCTCAAAATGGCATTTCTGAAGTCGGTGACCAAGATTACTCGAACACTAATGAACCGATCTTCTTGAAATATTGCAGGCTTATTTAATACATAAAAATGTAGTCTTTAATCGTTCGATTTTTTTTCGAAAAAAATGGCCGTTTTATAGCCAAAAAACGGCTGTTTTTTTCGTTAAAATCCAACCATTAACTTTGACTGTCCGCCATTTTGTGAAAAATGAATATTTTTTAAAATCCTTCGATTAAAGACTAGTTTATACTTATATTTGACTAAATCCATCCGCATTTTTTTTCCGATGATCCACTTCGCCGCAATGTTGGTCACCGCAAACCGTGTATATAAAAACATTATTTCATTGACGGCCATTTGCCACTAAACAATGTAATATTTTTCAATAAAAAAATTACTGAAAGTTCTTCAACATGTGTTCTTTAAGATGGCATATTGTTCGATTAAAAAAGTTTTGTAGTTTTCTTTTAAAAAAATCATGAAAAAGGCCTTTTTTGCGCTACAAGTGGGGGTAACGCCTTAACACCGTAACCCGTCTCATGAGATGCGGGTTGAGGGGTCGACACTTATACGTCACACCATTTGTGCAGGCCTTCAATTGTGTGCCCATAAAGATGAGTATTGTTACGAGAATACACTTTTCCAAGCATACCAATGTAGTTACAAATGTTTATTCTCCTACTCGGCTATGAAAAGAGTCGCACGATTCAGGTGTGGTGATCGTTGACTCATGAAAGGTCTTATAATTACATATTTCATATTATTTTTATTGAAATTTCGAGTTTTGAGGTTTTTTGGGGGGGGGGGGCTCCATCTTCAGCGGCAATCATTATAGCAAGGAAATTTCTTTTAGCATAATTAAAACAACTAAAAACCATAAACGCCAGTAACAGAAGTGGTAACTGATGTCAACGATCAACGAGACGCTAGTGGTAGAAAAGTTGTACTTGGATCATGCTACATTTGCAACGAGCAGCCTATTCGAAAGAGAAGAAAGACAAGGAAGTCTTGCGTTGACTGTAATAAGCCCGTTTGTGATCAGCACACAGCAAAAAAAAACTGAAATTTAATTATTTTTTTTGTAATTTTTCATACAGTATTTATATATTGCTGTGCAAAAAACGTAAGCTCCATGATTTTTGTCCAACGATCACATTGCGAAATGTGATAGTTATTATTATTATATACAGTACATTTAATAAATAAACCATTTGAAATAAATTTATATTGTTATTATTCATATATTAATCCATATTTACTTATTATATTTTTACAATCTTTTTTTATGGTATACTATACTAAAATCATGCTTTTTCTATCGTGTATCATACATGATTTTTTTTTTCAAATGTAAAATCTTTTAAGTCAAATGTTTTTTAAATATGTAGAATGCTAATTTCGATAGAGAATCGGTCAAATCATGGGGATTCGAGATGGTGTTGGCCAATCTTTTTTGAAAAAAAATTATTCCACTAAACGTACGCCGATGGGTACCCCGATACCCGGGTGGCAACACAAGAGTTAAATATTGTTGAAGGTTGCTCTTTTATGTGCTTAACATTTTGAATAAAATAATGTATATATTATATTTTTTTAAATAGAGAAAACATGATTTTTTTGGCTTCAAAACCCACGTAACCCCTTAATAGTCATCTTAATATAGTTAGCTTTCTTTAATGGTTTCTTTCGCATTTTTGATAAGTTTCTTTAGATTGTGTTAATAAAATTGAGTTATATTTAAGGCGTTACCCCCACTTGTAGCGCAAAAAAGGCCTTTTTCATGAATTTTTTTAAAGAAAACTACAAAACTTTTTTAATCGATCAATGTACCATCTTAAAGAATACATCTTGAAGAACTTTCATTAATTTTTTTATTGAAAAATATAACATTGTTTAGTGGCAAATGGCCGTCAATGAAATAATGTTTTTATATACACGGTTTGCGGTGACCAACATTGCGACGAAGTGGATCATCTGAAAAAAAATGCGGATGGATTTAGTCAAATATAAGTATAAACTAGTCTTTGATCGAAGAATTTTAAAAAATATTCATTTTTCACAAAATGGCGGACAGTCAAAGTTAATGGTTCGATTTTAACGAAAAAAAAAACGGCCGTTTTTTGGCCATAAAACGGCCATTTTTTTTTCGAAAAAAAATCGAACGATTAAAGACTACATTTTTATATATTAAATAAGCCTGCAAAATTTCAAGACGATCGGTTCATTAGTGTTCAAGTAATCTTGGTCACCGACTTCAGAAATGCCATTTTGAGAAAAACGCGTTTAAAGTTTCAATTTCAGTTTACACGAAGAAAATATTTTTTTTTGTAAACTTACATAGAGTCATCTATTCCGGGCATCAAACAAAAACTGCACTTCAAATTGCACTTCAAAAAAATGCAATAAAAAAAATCGATTTTTTCAAAATCGCAAGTGGGGGTAACCCCTTAATACGAACTTTAGGTAAGTCATGCCCTATATAACGACCTCTATTTACGGGTACGTCGTCGGTTCGACGGCAGTGACGGGTTGTATAAATCGAAGTTGTACAGTTTTCCTACCACATGCTGCGTATGCTGCAGTGCCTCGCTCAAGGGGGTCTCCACTTTACACCGAAATTAACTAAATTGGGAGCGTAGCGCATGTAGAATTGAAAAAAAATCCCCCATCGATGGCTTAGTAAAAGCAGATATTCTCTAAAACCTACGCGAAGTTTTCGAACATTTGGACAATTCTAATTATGTGCACGATATGATCTATTTTTAATACCCAGTTTCTTTTTTCCGAACACGAGAGTCACAGAAGATGTTTTCGCGTTTGGTCGTATCTTTTTCACTTCAATTATAGGACAGACACCGAATGAGGCTCTTAAAACGCATTCGATTTAACGATCTTTCGAATCCCATTGGAAAATTCACATTGGGCGTTAAAAAAACAAGAAATTTAAATCTTTTAATAAACATTTTATTTTCTTGTCTTTTTGAACGCCAAATGTAATTTTTCCCATCAATCCAGATGATCATTGTGGAGACGTATTTGAGAAGAACGCTGTCACGAGCGGAATGCGACACATATAATTTTAGTTATCAACCCAATGAAATGCTGTGATACAATTTCATATACAGTCGAACCTCGGTATAACGAATCTCAAGGGAAGTTCGTTATATCGAGGTTTCGTTCTACCGAAGGCATGTTCCTTAAGGGGTAAGGCCACTGTAGCGGGGAAAAAATAAGTATCTTTTGGGAATTTTTTTAGCCGAACAATGGAATAAATCAAAATTCGGAAAAAGGTCCTTTATTGTACTTATCATGAACTGTATAAACTATTTTTTTCAAAGTAATATAAAACAAAATTTCATTTTTTCATAGGCACGTGGATCAACGGCACCTGCAATTTTTAATTTACTGTAAATGAAACTTTTTTTCTTCGATTATACATGTGAATAGCTACAGAAGTACGTAGGATTTTTTTGATATATCAATTTTTGCAAAAAACAGCGCGTTTTTGAAATAAAAGTTCAAAATTCTCAAAAAAACATCGTCCGAAAATTGTTTATAAAAAAAAACTATGTAATATATCGAGAATGTCATTGTGAATATACAGTTAAAATTTCAAGTCAATTAGTCAAGATTTGTTCGAGTTATGAGTCCGGCCGACTTGAAAAATGTAGTTTCGAGAAAAACGCGTTTAAAGTTTTCGGTACGGATTGCATCGGACTGAGGGGCTGTGCCAAAATTCAAAATAGAAGTATTTAGACATTTTTCCCACCTTAATCCTTTGAGTATGTCACTTTTAAGATATTGAGGCATCTTTTAAGAAAAAAATAATCGATTTTTTGGAATTTCTACAGTGGCCTTACCCCTTCAAATGTTTTTCAAACAAAAAATATTAGTATTATAAATACGGGGCAATATTTTTTAAAGAAAGAAAGGTTTTAATTAGAACGATTTTTACGAGCAATTAGAAATTAGAGCAAAATGCATATGATTATGTCGTTGTATCAAGGTTTCGGGTGTTTATCGGAAGGGAATGGACAAATCTTCGTTATGTCAAGGATTTCGTTATATCGAGGTTCGTTATGTCGAGGTTCGACCGCATACACTGAGAGAAAAGTCCATGGTATTCACAAAAAAACGCCTATGATAAAGGAGGGAAGAGTAAAATTCGTTATAGTTTATTGATATTGCAATTATAATATGGTTAACGGGGTCCTCTAGTTTCTCGGCTGTTTTTTACGGCTTTTTCAATAATTTTTTACGGGCAAAGCATCGAAATAAACAATCTCATTGTTTTTGCATAATCTTTATTAACATTTAAATAAGCTTTATAAATTTTTTGAAGTCAAAATATGTAATAGAATAAAGGTTATAGTGGCCGACAGGAAGACATCAAGTAAAAGAGGTGCTTGACGGTGACCAAGATTGCGGCTGTTCTGCTTATCTGAAATCAAAAAACCAAACGGCATTTTAATCTTCATATTTAAGACTAGCGATTGAACTAGAGTGAATTCTAAATTACAAAAATTGACTTTTTTATACACTTTTGAAAATTACATTCTATTTTTAACTCATTTTTTCTTAAGTTTTTCGCTCGTACAAAAAAAAACTATCAAAGCAATCATGATAATCCTAGTTGAATCGCTGGCTTATAACATATTAAAGATGCTGTATAAATTTGAACAAGATCGGTGCAGTAGCTTCTGAAATATCGTGGTCACCGTTTCGAAAAATTGTGTTTCGAGAAAAACGCGTTTGAAAGTTCGCGCATGTGATTTATACTTGTGAACCACTTCGAATATCGAAAAATCCTTTGGCACACATTTTCTACACATGTTGTAGACGTGATTTATGAAAAAAAATCGATTTTTTCGAGCCGAGAAACTAGAGGACACCGTTAACACGACTATAGGCCAAAAGTGAACCTAAACATGCAATTTGGGTGACGCATTTGACTATCCATTATCCTTGAAATGATTGTTCACTATTGTAAAAGCTTGACAATATAGATATGGTTAATAGAGTGTTATAAAAAAATCGGCGTACAAATACTAATGTTTTATACTGTAAGTTAAGGGGCCAGTCCACTTTGAAAATTTAAAAAATCGAAAGCAAGCAAGACTTAAAGAAATCGACGATGATGAGCAATCAGAAGGGACTTTGTACGGTGCAGGAATTGCCGATTGAGTTTAGGTAAGAGTTTTCATAGTATAAACTTCAAACGCGTTTTTCTCGAAACAACGTTTTCCAAATCTAGCTCCATCGTATCTCCCAAACTAATAAACCGATTCTCTTGAAATTTAAACCATATATTGTAAACATGATTCGCAACAAGATGACCCTCGATTGTTTTAAACCTTTGATTTTTACTCTTTTTCTTTTGCAAAAAACTGCGAAAAAACGCGTTTTTTTTTACTTTTTTCGTTTTTCATCTGCCATTTTTTTATTGTTTGATAAAACTTCATATACGAGGGTCATTTTGTAGCTGGTGTGATGCTGAATCTAATGGACTTTGATTTTTTTTGTTTCAGACAAGCCGTTGCCGAGTTTTGTTACTAGCTACCCTAGCCCACCTATTTTTTGAGACGTTACGTTAAACTATAGTTTTTGTACTTAAAAATGAATAAAAATGAATTAAATATTTTTTAAAATGTATTTCAAGACTTTATTTATCAAGCCCAACTACTTTTATATTCATATCGTTTATAAAATTCTCAAAAAAAATCGCGAAAATAGCCTTTTTTTAAAGGCCCCTTAAGTTTTGTTCAGTGAAACTTCTACTATTCTTTTGAAGTTTTTAAAATTCGAATGGTTAACATTAAGGTTTTCTAGAGCGTAATTGGTATATAATAATGAATATAAGTATATTGTAATAATATAAAAGAGCTTATGAAAAGTGACTTTTCGAAAAAAATATAGTAAAGTTTATTATAGCGAAGACGTAAATCATTGGCAGTTCGAGCAACCAAAGTTTAAGGTAGTTCTGTTCACGTGGGAGCCAAAAGTTTCGGTCGAAGCGTATAGTAACATCCAATGCCTATACGATGCTGTTGGTTGTAAATTTTTGGCGGAGCTTGTACCCTCTATATGTCCCACACATTCGCACCTCGTGCATAGATAGGTTTTATACTCGTATAGAGAGCGGCGCTGTAATCGTGACAACAGCGCGATTTTCCTACAGTCATAGCGTTGAGCTTTCTACGATCCGTCTTTCGCGAAATATTTTATATAAATTAAAAAAGCGTCAAAAAGTCAACCCAAATGCGATACAAAGGAAAGTTTACAAGAAAAAAGGCGCTTGTTAAAAGACTGAAAGCCATGGCAGCCATGTGTCAAGCAAATGCGACTAAACGCGATGAGAATAACCATAACCTCAACGATCAGCAACAAAAATTCGCTGTCGAAGGACGTCGGATCGTGGATTTACAACATCTTGCCGACAGTTTAAATTGTATTCGCTGTAACAAAGACAAATACATGCATACATTGAACAAATTAAATTTGTTTGCAGAATAAATTTATTTCACATCCGTCTCAGAATTACTAGAACTTGGGGAAAAAACAAGCTTCGAGTTCCCAGACCATGCGCCGATCAGCTGGCTGCAGCGTACACTGTTGCCATTCCGTTACAGATGGTTTGGCCCGAGTTCGGTGTGGAATAAAATTACCACTTTTCATAAGTCGATATCTCCGAAACTAAACGGTCAAAGTTTGTAATTTTTTTAAAATCAATCCCACAATAGTACTGCGTACACGTGTGTTTTTATTTTGGAATCCTAAGATCCGTTTAGAACCTATATCGAGAAATGCGAGCAAACTCCTATCGGTTCACGTGTTGGGTATAGGGATCGCGTACAAAAATACCCACATTCAATTGCAATTATCTCATGAACTAAACGGTGAATCGAATTGAATTTTTCGGCATCAGTCCATGAAGGTCATATTTACACCATACTTAGATTTCAGCCAATTCCTAAGATTGGACCAAAACTACAGAACTACCTTAATAGTTTTAAGGACTACACATCTCTCACAAAATGTTCCATAGTATGTTTGTTGCATTGCAAAAATAGGATATCAGGTAAACAATGCTTCTTGTAATTCACCTTCTGTTCTTGTAGGACACACATTACTATGCATTTAGCAGGTCGTATCATATAGTATAGTACAAATCACTATTATATGGTACAAAACTATTGCGAAGCCCCAAAAATATATTTAAACAGTGACTTATACAAAAAAAGATCTGTGCAAAATTTCAGCTAAATCGTAGATAACAGCTGTTCGAACAGTACAGCCGGAATCACTTTTGTCTCGTATTCCTTG
>OX101783.1:67412723-67459284 GCA_944452715.1 Ophion slaviceki | reverse complement strand
GGTTTTATCCCACCCACCGTACTCTCCAGACATTGCCCCTTCCGACTATTACTTGTTCCGGTCAATGGCACACGATTTGGCTGACCAGCACTTCGGTACTTACGAAGAAGTCAAAAATTGGGTCGATTCCTGGATTGCCTCCAAGGACCAAGACTTTTATCGACGCGGGATTCGAATGCTACCTGAAAGATGGGCCGAGGTCGTAGCTAGCGACGGGCACTACTTTGATTAAAAAATATGTAGCCACTTTTTTATAATAAAGCCTTAAACTTTTGAAAAAAAAAACGGTCACTGCAAAGTTGTACTCCTTATAACATCACCACATTGTGAAACATGAAAACTTCCAAAAAATTTAGCAGTAGACAGAATAATTAAAAAGGATTTCACTTACTTAACATCTTTTTGCCAAACTTTTGCTCGTAGACTTACACTTCTAAATCTAGTGCACGGTTCTATGAAACATTTATATTGGCCATCTTTCCCTTATGGCCAACTCCCTCGGAATCAGCCTATTCAAACTTCCAGTTAGAAAATCTACAGATATTGCACAAAGTGCAACTATCTCATGGCATTGAAAATGGAAACAGAAATTTCGGGTAATAAAAAACAGGTATCCATCCATCCATCCATCCATCCATCCATATTAATATGCATGTACAGAATCTTGCATTCATAGGAAAAAAATTACAATCCATCCCATCCTGAGAGCGAAAAAAGGATCTTTGGCAAATACAAAAATTCTGACACCATTGGTTTTTCTGAGAATAAAGTAATCTAATCTCATTCTGAACAATAATTATAAAAAATATTCGCAATGATACCGCACACGTGCTACAATCGGAGTAAACAGCAGGTGCGTTTGAACAGCTGGCTGATTACTTGAGATTTTTGAAAATATAACTCACACAAGACGGTACTGGACGTAAAAGTTATGGAGATAATCAGATGCTTGCATCTCCATTTTATATCGATCTTTGTACTTCTATTGTGGTTGGAATATTTTCGAGTTTCGAGAACGTGAACGAAAATCTTCATACCCAGGCCTTTGGTTGCGAATTTCAAAGCCACGATAACCGAATATCGTAGGTATAATATTCGGTTTGTAAAACCTCCATTTTAGCCAAAAACTAGCTTGCCACGAACACGAGAGGCCGATAGACTCATCAATTTTCGGCACCAAACCATTTTTGTCGTTTAATTTTTTTTTAACATAATAAGGCAACATCGGCTTAGCAATAATTATTGACATTCATCGAAAATGATTAAAAATGCGATATGCTCATAAAGGGATTTCGAAAAAATATTGAGGTCAATCAAGCAAATCGATACGATTTTTCTATCTATCGGATGTAGGTTTATTAGTATTTTTTAACATTCGATCCAAGTTTTATCATTATTTCTTCATTTTGTAATTTGAGAAGTTCTTTAAATTTCGAATCTCTCATTGTAATTGACATCCGGACGTATCAATACATTATAGACGGATTTTCGAAGGATATACACGCAGCTAAAATATTCTATTCTAAATAGTTCTTCTAGTTTGTTTCCTCTAGCTATTCTAGTTTGAAAAGTTTGCCACAAGGGCCATACTAATCGACCACGAAATTAATTTTCATGTGGAGTTTGTTTGTTTGTTTGTTTGTTTGTTTGGGTATTAGAGATATTCAAGGTGGCAACAGTAAGTGCCTCACCCTGTATACAGGGTGTCCCTGTTATCTCTGCCACCCGAAATATCTCGGTAATTATCGACGTCACAAAAAAATGTTCCAGCCAAAAGTTTTACGGTGTGAACGGGGCCGTCAAATGCTACCATTTTTGATTTCGGTCGAGGCGCTGACGCACAGTGAAAGTTACCTCCACTGTTTCAAATGGTACCAATGGAATGGTACATTTTTTTCAACCATCTTGTGGAGCACCTGAAGCCGCATAAAAAACATCAGGGGGTCAAAGTCGTTCAAGGTCATTCAAGGTCTGAATGACCTTGAATGAAATGCATAAAACGAAATACAAATCTACATATCTCGGATCACTACCAAATATTTGGTAGTGATCCGAGATATTTAGATTTGTATTTCATTTTAATAGGTGACCTTGAATGACCCTGAACGACTGACCCCTGATGTTTTTTATGCGGCTTGAGGTGCTCCACAAGATGGTTAAAAAAATGTACCTTTTCATTTTAAAAAGTGGAGGTGACCTTCACGGTATAGATATGTACGTGTGAATATCGTGAGCAAAAAACCATTAACCAGACTGTTGTAGGTGTAGACTGCGAATTGTGTAAGACAAATTGTAGGAGTTCCAAGAAAAAACTATTAGCCAAGGCTCGAAGGTTCATCGATGAAGCAATAACAGCCGATATTTATCACATAGCAAAAAAATACTGATCACCTGTTGATAATGGAGTTTTCTGTTTGCGTGCATAACCCTCCTATGGTAAAAGTTAGGCAACGTCAAAATGCTTATCGATTGCTGGTAAAGCAGCGATTCCACAAACCCGCGGATGGCAAAAATGTACCGATTGACCGTTTTCGTATACTATGTACGTGATAAATATGAACAACTCTTTCCACTTTCGATTCCTTGGTAATTGAAAATTTAGGTTGGTGATTACCGATTGTAATAGAAATCGCGCATGTTCATAATCTGCTAATTTTGAGGGGATACTCGCGACTGTGGCGACTCGCAAAACAGGCTTATTGAAAATATTAATTTTGAAGGTCTACGTAAAATGATTGAAAATCCATTCGGATATTTATTCGTATGTACATTAACAAACATTATACTAAATTTCATCAAAATAGTTTTATAATTAAAGAAGTTGTAAACAATCTCGTGAAGGACCTTTCCACGTGAAGGGCCCAATGGTGTACTTGATTTGGACCACCCGGTTAATAAAAAAAAAATTTTTTTTTCCTAAAATATATAATTTTGGCTGAGACTGGACCGAGTTTTTTTGTTATGGTGCCCCAATTATCAAAAAAATTCTAGAGTTTTCTTTAATTGTTTTTAAATTATGAAAAAAAAAGATTTTTTGAAATGTTCACAGTCACCTAACCCCTTAAGGTGGTATATTCTTGGACGGTAGAAAAACCTGCTTTGGTTGACACCTAGAAGATCATTTGTGAGGGATTCTAAAAATAGGATCAAGTGTAATAGAGAGACATAAACTTTTATGTCAAAACCATAGAGAACGTTTGAAGAAGTGACATGAGAATCGAGCCCTTGGAGTATTGTATAAAGGCGTTGTGCAAAGCAGCTCTTAGTCATGGACTATGCAAGGCAACATGTTCATTACTCTCACAACTATAATTTCGTTTAAGGCGTTACCCCCACTTGTAGCGCAAAAAAAGGCCTTTTTCATGAATTTTTTAAAGAAAACTACAAAACTTTTTTAATCGATCAATATACCATCTTAAAGAACACATCTTGAAGAACTTTCAGTAATTTTTTTATTGAAAATTATTACATTGTTTAGTGGCAAATGGCCGTCAATGAAATAATGTTTTTAAATACACGGTTTGCGGTGACCAACATTGCGGCGAAGTGGATCATCTGAAAAAAAAATGCGGATGGATTTAGTCAAATATAAGTATAAACTAGTCTTTAATCGAAGGATTTTAAAAAATATTCATTTTTCACAAAATGGCGGACAGTCAAAGTTAATGGTTTGATTTTAACGAAAAAAAACGGCCGTTTTTTGGCTATAAAACGGCCATTTTTTTCGAAAAAAAATCGAACGATTAAAGACTACATTTTTATGTATTAAATAAGCCTGCAAAATTTCAAGAAGATCGGTTCACTAGTGTTCGAGTAATCTTGGTCACCGACTTCAGAAATGCCATTTTGAGAAAAACGCGTTTAAAGTTTCAATTTCAGTTTACACAAAGAAAATATTTTTTTTGTAAACTTACATAGAGTCATCTATTCCTAGGATATTTATACTTAAAAAAAATGCAATAAAAAAATCGATTTTTTCAAAATCGCAAGTGGGGGTAACCCCTTAATAAAATAATATTATTTCTAAATAAAATGTATAATAATAGTCGTATATAAGCTTAAGGGGCTATACCAGTGTGACACTTATTAAAAATCGATTTTTTGCCTTTTTCGACAGTCCATTGTTTGGACCAGGTATAGCTGATTAGCAGTTTTTATGGTAAATATAATTTTATCTTGCAAAAATCGATGGTTAAATCTTTAAACGCGGTTTCTCGAAATGAGATTTTTCCAATTTGCTGACATTGTAACTCAAAGAGCAATTAGCCGATTGACTTGAAATTTGAACTGAGGATTCTTGAATATATTTACTCTACAATGACATAGGATATTTTTGATTACATGAAAATTGACGATTTGGCATTGAAAAAAATGACCATTTTATAGACAAGAAAACAGACTTTTTTTCATAACTACGCCATTTTGTTAGATTTTGATATTTTTCGAAAATCCTACGTCATTATACAGGAAATACCTTCCAGTTTAACGACATTTTTTCCCTTTTGGGTTTGGCTACTCAATCGGCCGGAATCAGCAGTGGACGAACTTTTTTTTGCGCCTCCGAAGGCAGCACATAAGTCGCTTGGAACACAATATTTTTCTATAAAAAAATTATGTAATATAGGTCATATATGGCCAAATATATTAATAATTTTCCGAAACATTTAATTGAGTACTTTTATTCCAAAAAATTCCCGAAAATCACCCAAATTTTCAGCGTTCACACTGGTATACCCCTTAAAGAAAATCCGAAACAATGAAAATTACTTCGGGATATATTGACGGCTTTCACTTCGATATATTGTGCGAATTAGCCACGGTATTCTATTAGAAACGCAGGTGTTATGTATGTCAGCTGAGTCTGCCGAGTGTACCATTTTTCGGCGAGGTTATCACTATTTTACGGAACCGGATTCCGCGTTTTACAATTATCTCCATCACCTACGACCTATTAATTAACTATTATTATAATTTGCCGATTATCTATCGATGACGTATCGTATACCTCATTACCTATGACCTGCCTATGATTACCGAGGTAAGTGATAGGTAAGTCAATGGTTTATCATATGGACGCTTTTCAGGTATACGAAATTGGGGGAAACACCGATAATTTGGTCACTAAAGGTGAGTATAGTTTACCGTAGATTGACGTGGAACTGCGTTCCACTTTTTCTACTTCTGATTCTGGCCCGAGAGTGAAAGAGCACGATCCAATCGGGTTTTACCATATCGTAGAAAGTTTTTTTGCGATATAAATTTTATTGCAGAAGGAACCTACTTTTTTTTATAAATGGTAAATTTGAACCACTTGTGTCTTATAGAAAACGCAGGTCGCGAAATTTATTGGCGTTGGATCCGTGACGTAGCCTAGTGATGAAAAATCATATTCATTGGAAACCGACATCCGTAGATGGCCGGTCGGGGTTCTGCTTCGGTGGTAATGAGAGTTAAGGGGAGATATACACCTAGATGGTCGAGGTCGAGGATTTAGAAGCTATGAATATTCCGTCGACCGTAGAAGACCTACACTATGGGCCTGGTATCGATGATTCCATGTAAGTTGACAAATTTCATGATTTATTCATTCCCAATTTTTCAAACGCGTTTTTCTCAAAACGACGTGTTCAAATCGGTACCCAACATTTCTCGAAAACCAATGAACCGATTGCCTTGAGGTTTTTTGTGGTTATTCTATACACCATTATCTAGTACTTGTCATGGGATTTTTTTTCCGTTACTTAGTTTTTGTTTTATAGGCAAAATAATAACTAATTTTTGGCCCAAAAATCACTATTTATGTTCACACGCCCGCCATTTTGTCATAAATCGATATTTTCAAAATCGGCTATGACAAGTACTAGATTATGGTATTTAATTTAATAATCTTTTTGGTTTTGTTTTCAGATTATTTTTGAAGAAACGCCAGTGGGTACCGCATACGCAGATTTACATACAATATCCTTGTATATTTTTGATATTTTTAAATAAAGAAAATTAAACATGTTTTTGAATGTATATACTTTTAGATTATTAAAACCCCAATCCGAAATTTCAAATAGTTCCCCCGAAAAATATTACAAAAATGACCTTTTTCCGGCTCCTAGGTGTATATCTCCCCTTAAGGCGTTAGGCCACAGTAACGGGTATAATATCATGCGAATTTAAGGTAGTACCTCCACAGAAGAGTTGAATTAAAAAAAGGTTGAAATTTGACATACATGTTATTTAATACATTATCCAAACATCTGTGCAATTTGAATAAGTTTGACCACCCCAAACCTGAGATATTTACACTTAAAGTTCGCTTGGTTTACACGTAACAAATGCGTTATGATGGGCAAACAGAGCATCATTAATTTTACCGTCAAAACTAAAATTAAGAAATTGATAAAAAACGGGGATAAGCTAGAGTAAGATATCACGAATAATGTGAAAAAAAATGAGAATGATTCACCATCTAGTTTCCAAGATATAACCATGAAAAGCCCTCACAATTTTGGTGCAAAGCCTGGCAAAGCCTGGGAAAAAAAAACAATTGGGGCAAAGCCTCGACAGTCCCGGCAAAAAGTTTACTGGCAATGGTAGATCAAAAACACAATATAAAATATATTTTACGGCAATAAATAATATCCATCGTATTATCTACTAGTACCGAGTCAATATTGCGTAGTTTTTAATTTTATTTATTACTAATTAAACCAATTATCAATCTTTTAAACACGAACATGGTATGTAAACTTTTGGTTGAGATTTTCGCAGAGGAACTACCTTAACAAATTTTTTTCCTATTTTTTTTTCGATGGACAAAATGGCCGACTACAAATATTTTCTTTTGCTATCTTTTTTTAGGCGCTCCGCGGCGTGGCATTTAACATCCACAATTTTGGACCTAGAACAAAAAACAAAAATTCTCGTCAATCTACATTAGAATACCTAGAGAAGTACGTACGGAATTTAAAAAATATTGTTCTATTCAAAAGTTGTAGGTATTTGAACTTTAGAAATGAATTTTCAGTGAAAAATTTCGTCATAACTGCTCATAAAATGAAAAATTTTCGATTAATCAGAAATTCCGTACGTACTTCTCTGCGAAATGAAATTAGGAACATTACGGTTAAATTTGAAGTAAAGCGAGTGAAAATTGTTGAAGTTATTTGTCACGCCAATTGGAAAAAAGCTGTTTCGAGAAGTTTCGAGTCGACGCCAATTTTGTACATCAAAGAAATATAATTTTTTTTTCTAACAGCTTGATATTCATACTAAATAGATGTCTAATTAATTTTATGACTGAATCACTTTTACACCCGAAAAAAAATTGTAAAATTCGCACATGATTTTTTACCCGTTACTGAAACCTAACCCCTTAAGCAGCGTTGTGCATGACCGATACTCGGAGTGGTGACCGCTTAGCTGTGCGCCAGAGGGCGCATCAGCCAGCCAGCGGAATGCAAAGACTCTGTGATTGCGGTTATAATAATGTGATAAATTATAAAAATCGAAATCGCCCCTCAGTTGCATTTAATTTGTTTGCACTGAATCAATTTGTCTGGCCAAAGGAGGCTAGAAGCGTTTTCTTTCAGTAAAGTGAACAAAAGTAAGTAAAATTTCATTTAAATGTATATTTATGTTTACTTGTAATGTCGTTATAAGACGAGAAAAATGAAGGTGTACAATTGCTTTTATTAAAATTTAACAAACATAAAGAGTGTCTTAAATGGTCTGACATTTAGATTTAGTAATGAAACGTATTATTTATTTTAAAAGCACGAATATTTCATTTTAATATGAGGTACAAACATGGATGTTATGTGTGGAACACACTATCCAATGAATGGCACAAACGACATGGACTTGGAAGACATATTCTTTCAACAAAATGACGATTTGACACCGTTGGACTTCTGTCTTTGGTGTTTTCTGAAAGGAAAAGTGTATGCCAATGATCCACAGGCCATTCCGAAGCTCCAGGAAGCAATTGGACGCACCATTCATGAAATGAGTCCGCAAATATGCCAAAATGTTATTGAAAATTTCGTCAAAAGAATGAACGTCTGCAAACAGGCACGAGATGGCCATTTATCGGATATTGTGTTCCACACATAACCTCCATATTTGCACCTTATATGAAAATAAAAATATTATTACTTTTCCAATAAATAATACGTTTTATCAATAAATAAAAATCTCAAGTCATTTTGAGACACCCCATATATTGTTGATGCCCTACTTTAAATAACAATAAATAACATTTTGTTTTCAGACCGAAATGAGCATAATTTTAAAGACCTGCTTCGGGAGTATAACTCACAATATTAATTTCCAACCTCAAAGTCAATCTAAGAGAAAAATTGGTATCTGTTGAACACGTCAGGGACGTAGAAAAGTTAAGGACAAATCATGACCCAAGTTTAAGAATTCAAGCTCATGTCATAAGGCAAACCGCTACCTCTTCAACGTCTTACAAAAATTCTTCAAAGGCAAAAGTGCAGCTATCCATTTCTTGCGTTGTCTAACTTCCAATTTTTAGTAGGGAATCGATAACATTTGCATTTACTATTCCTTCCGGTATTTTTGCAATTTAGTACACAGGAACTGTCGTAGCCGTTTTTGAATAAAACAATATTTTTAATTTGTTTGCAAGAATCTCGTACCGCGTTCATACAGATTTGACAAATAAATAACCGAGTTTATTGCAATTTTTGTTCACTGCGGGCGTTGCGGTCGATTTCATTACCCCCACCCTATACTCTGCACGGAGCCCATACCGGTGCGGGTTTTCCAGTTTCCCCGTGCCCTCGGGAAATTCAGTGCGGTGTAGCTTAAGGCGGTCCTCTAGTTTCTCGGGTCGAAAAAATCGATTTTTTTTCTTCATAAATCACATCTACAACATGTGTAGAAAATGTGTGCCAAAGGATTTTTCGATATTCGAAGTGGTTCACAAGTTACGGCCCTGGAACGGAGCAGGTATACGGAGCAGGTATACTTTCAAACGCGTTTTTCTCGCAACACCATTTTTCGAAACGGTGACCACGATATTTCAGAAACTACTGCACCGATCTTGTTCAAATTTATACAGCATCTTTAATATGTTATAAGCCAGCGATTGAACTAGGATTATCGTGATTGCTTCGATAGTTTTTTTTGTACGAGCGAAAAACTTAAGAAAAAATGAGTAAAAAATAGAATGTAATTTTCAAAAGTGCATAAAAAAGTCAATTTTTGTAATTTAGAATTCACTCTACTTCAATCGCTAGTCTTAAATATGAAGATTAAAATGCCGTTTGGTTTTTTGATTTCAGATAAGCAGAACAGCCGCAATCTTGGTCACCGTCAAGCACCTCTTTTACTTGATGTCTTCCTGTCGGCCACTATAACTTTTATTCTATTATATATTTTGACTTCAAAAAATTTGTAAAGCTTATTTAAATGTTAATAAAGATTATGCAAAAACAATGAGATGGATCATCTCGATGCTTTGCCCGTAAAAAATTATTGAAAAAGCCGTAAAAAAACAGCCGAGAAACTAGAGGACCGCGTTAAAACAGCTGTGGATGCGACGGAAGTTCGGTTAAATTTGCAAAAATGCGGATAGGGAGTGATAGAGAAGGGTCCAATAGGGAAAGGCAATGCGTAAAACCCCGCAAGGGTGTACGTTGAAACTAAAAAAAATATATTCAAAGAAAAGTAGGAGGCAGTTGTAAACTTATTCCGTAGGAAATGTCACCCCCATTCTGACAAAGTTCTACTATTCGAAAACGGAAATTCATGAACTGACTACTAGATAATAGGGCCAATTGATGTGAGTTGGGAATTCGATAACAGTAAATTCCCACATAAGCTTACGGATGAACGAACTCGTAAAAGGTGAAAAATAACGGTTATTAATTTTTCTGTACTCGTGTCCAAGTACGAGAATATCGATGACAATGTTGATAATCGCATTTTCAAAATCACTAAAATGCGCAAGACCGAATCACATATGCACTGAGAAAAAATATCATTGATCCAATATCATTGGTGTTATTGAATGAAACTTCGATGATTCAATTGTAAAATTGTTGGTGTAAATAATCGGATTTATTATTCCAAACAAAACGCTATTGACTTCAATGACATGGTAAAATTGAAAGTTTTTTTTTCATTCAAAAGATATATTGTTAGTCGAGAACAATATATCATTGAAACTATCTAAAAAATTATCGCGGACAAGTTATATAGTTTTGAATGCAATTTCTGCAACGAACGAAAAAAGTAAAATATTAATATTTTATTTTGATTGAAAAATATTAAGCAAATGTCTGAATTGGTTAAAAAATTATGCGAAAGTGAAATTTGGTTCTTGCACATTTGGTTGAAAAAATTCAACCAAATCATGGCCGAGCGCCACTGAAATCATAGATGTGAGGAAACCCGTAGTTCTCGGAGTAACCGCTAGAGGCCGCACGCGCGCTCGTTTCTCGTAAGCGTAGCGCGAACCGAAAATCTACTTAAGGGGTTACCCCCACTTGCGATTTTGAAAAAATCGATTTTTTTTATTGCATTTTTTTGAAGTATAAGTATCCGGGCCCATACTTCTGTATGGGCCCGGAATAGATGACTCTATGTAAGTTTACAAAAAAAAATATTTTCTTCGTGTAAACTGAAATTGAAACTTTAAACGCGTTTTTCTCAAAATGGCATTTCTGAAGTCGGTGACCAAGATTACTCGAACACTAATGAACCGATCTTCTTGAAATTTTGCAGGCTTATTTAATACATAAAAATGTAGTCTTTAATCGTTCGATTTTTTTTCGAAAAAAATGGCCGTTTTATAGCCAAAGAACGGCCGTTTTTTTTCGTTAAAATCGAACCATTAACTTTGACTGTCCGCCATTTTGTGAAAAATGAATATTTTTTAAAATCCTTCGATTAAAGACTAGTTTATACTTATATTTGACTAAATCCATCCGCATTTTTTTTTCAGATGATCCACTTCGCCGCAATGTTGGTCACCGCAAACCGTGTATATAAAAACATTATTTCATTGACGGCCATTTGCCACTAAACAATGTAATATTTTTCAATAAAAAAATTACTGAAAGTTCTTCAAGATGTGTTCTTTAAGATGGTATATTGATCGATTAAAAAAGTTTTGTAGTTTTCTTTAAAAAAATTCATGAAAAAGGCCTTTTTTGCGCTACAAGTGGGGGTAACGCCTTAAACGCTGGAGAAACTCTAAAGAGTATCGCCTCTTGGCCTGTGGCTAAGATCAAAGTGTAGTATCTGTTCTAATCAGTTGAATATCTGATATTCTCTCCATGGATATTCCATTGGATATCTGATATTCTCTCCACTATTATCGTGGATGATCATTCGAATTCTCACTTTTTATTTAAGATTTTAAACAAATTGAAAAACTTACGTCCCATGGCGTATTCGTTTCGAAGTAGTAAACAAATCATTAATTTTATGAATTATATTTTGGTACGAAATAAAAAATGTTTGTAGCAACCGCTTAATTATTTCATCCAATACATCTACGGATTGAATGTAGAATGATTTCAATAGAATATAATTTTATTTGAAGGATAATGTAGATATTCAGAGAACAGAAGCGCTTTTTCAAATAAAATAATATTTTATTTAAATCCATCGCATTTTCCAATATTTTAGTGTTTTAAACCAATCTCATATATTGGTGGCACTCCGCAGCAGCACATTTATTTGGATCAACCAATATATTTTTTTGATTCGATTGGTTTTTTTTCTCAGAGTGCTGAAGTTTTTTCTGGCGTGGCTTGCTGTAGTATTTCGTCGGTTTCAACGGCACAGGGACACTGGATATAACCAGGCACCTCCCCGGCGCCGTATACGGATATAATACATACACTACCGCTCAAAAGTTTGGATATACCAGTTGATATTTCTTGACGCGCTAAAAGTTAGATAGCTTCGTCAAAAAAAAAGATGACCACATTTAACGAACGGCGTTTTGAAGGGATCAAATTCAGCTTTGTTTTGCTTTTTTGAAATTTTTTTATGATTATTTTTTGACCCGGTACGCCCTTTTGTACGTGATTGTTTTTTGGTTATTTTTCGACCATCGAGAATTGGGCGCATAACTAACGGAAATATTGTTTGTCTTTTTTATCCGTGATAAACTTAAAGGCGTAGCATAGGCTCCATTTTCGTTTTTCAAAAAATTTCGTACGATTTTTTTTCGCAAAGTTGTTTCATTTTTGGCTGAAAAAAGACAAATTTTGGAAAATGCACTGTAACTCAAGAACTATAAGGTTTAAAAGGAAATATCAAAGACGTAAAAAGTTGCGTAAGTTTATAGTGGATCACCTGGAATTTTTCTAGAATTTTCTTTAGAGATTTTTTTTTCTATTTTCGCTCGATAGTCCAACGAGTAGGCAGGCTTAACTCGAAAAGTATGGCGTTTAGAACAAAACATCAAGAGCAGAAACTGTTTTAATTTTTAGTTCGCTTGAATTTTTTCAGTATTTTTCAAAAAAAAATTACAATTTTTTTTCAAAAAAATTGTAAAATTCAGGTCCAGGTGCTTTTGACCAAATTTCGAAAAAAAAAAATTTCAAAAAATTCAAGCCAATTTAAAATCGAAAATTGGAAGAGTTTCTCCTCTTGATATTTTGTTCTAAACGCCATACTTTTCGAGTTAAGCCATCCTACTCATCAGAGTTTCGAGCGAGAATAGTCCCAAAAAAATTCTGACAGGAAAATTCTTCAAAAATTCCCGGCGATCCAGTATAAACTTACGCAACTTTTTACATGTTCGACATTTCCGCTTAAACCCTATACTTCTTGAGTTACGTGGCATTTTCCAAAATTTGTCTTTTTTAGCTAAAAATGACATAACTGTTCGAAAAAAAATCGCACGAAACTTTTCAAAACCCGAGAATAGAGCTTCCGCTACTCTTTCCAAGTTTATCATGGATACAAATGACAAAAAATGTTTCCATAAGTTATGCGACCAATTCTCGATGGTCGAAAAATAACCAAAAAACCGTCCCTTAGTGCGTACCGGGTCGAAAAAAAAATCATAAAAAATATTACAAAAAAGCAAAACAAAGCTGAATTTGTTCCCTTCAAAACGTCGTTCGTTAAATTTGGTTATCTTTTTTTTTGACGGAGTTATCTAACTTTTAGCGCGGCAAGAAATATCGACTGGTGTATCCAAACTTTTGAGCGGTAGTGTACCCGAGTGAGCAGCACCTACGCATTCTGTTACAATTATCAGCAATTACCTACACGATATCTTTCCCAACTTTTGTCATGTATTTGTCTACAGAAAGCGACAGTTGTAGTGCGAAACGTTAACCGAAATATCGTTTTCTAACCTATCTCAAATGAAGTTTTCTGTGATAGATGCCTTATGTTTCCTCAGTCCCAACCTAACCTAACTTCCGTCACGTCAGCAGACGGAAGCTGACGTTGCCCGTGCGGAAATTGAGTTGGGGCTGTGATCGGGCCCCAATAATGTTCCCCTAACTTTATTCGAGCCCTAATCTGGGCCCACATGAGGGCCGTTTTGCGGCCGGTCACACTTTGTCAACAAGGGCCATTAAAGGCGCAACGACCGGGGCCTTATAAGTTGCCTCAATGGCGCCTCATCAAAACCATTTTCGCGCCCTGAAAATGCCTCAACGGCGCGTCATCATAACCATTTCAGCCCCATAAAATATCCGTATCAGTGGATATACGTGTATGTTAAATGCGTCAGGGTATATCTGTATTTGTTTTTATGTAATTGTTCATGTGCATAGGTGTGGGCGTGAGTACATGTGTATGTATGTGTGCGCGCGAAGAAATGTGATTGCGTATTTGCATGTGCGCCTTTATGACAAACTGCCATGACAAAATTAATACAAAAAATAATCCATTTTAAGGAATGGATGTGTAGTAGAAATAAAAAAAATTTATGGGTCTACTGAATCACTAGAATCTATTTCCATTGAGGGAAAGATCTGGAAAACAAAGACCAATTTATTTACTTATCCTACACAGTCAGATAAAGTTTATGAATGGGAAATATCAGCGAAGTCTTCAGAAGAAATAATTTTCCCTATGATGAGTATTGAGCGGAAATTAGTTGCTATAAAAATGTCGAGAAAACCGGTTGAGACTGTTCACACTTATGCGCTAGCATTACTCCATGTATGAATGAAACCATGAGTAATTGTTTGTAACTGTGTAAAAGGTTTCTTTAATTTGATAAATAAATACTGTCTGATGTTTGTCTGCATATTTGTGTTCATCGTTGATTTTTTATTTACTAATGCCCTTACGCTTTTTCCCAATTTGCGTTCGATAATATTATTCGATCGATGTATATAATCGATTTGAATAATTGAAATACCATCAACCATATAGCCTAAGCTATTTATACTGGTTTATCGCTATAATAGTCAGATCTGGGCCTCTTGTGGAGATCCCTACAGGTTTATCCCGATAATGGCCAAGTCTGGGCCCATTGTGGAAATCCCTACTAGGGAAAGCATTAGGAAAGCCCTGAAAGGCCCTTATTTTTATTAGGGATGTCCTATCAGTTTTCCGCACGGGACGTAACAAAAGCTGAACTGAAATATCATTTTCTAACCTATCTCAAATGAAGTTCTCTGTGATAGATGCCTTATATTTCTTTAGTTCCAATTTAATCTAACTTCCGTCACGTTCACGGCCGCCTTAACCCAGCTACATTTACCTAGAGGTCTCAAAACACTGGCCAAATCCCGATTTTTTTCCTAGAAAACGGTTGGAAAAAAACGCATTTTTTAACACAAACGTACATTAGTAGTAGTTTTATTCCATCTGCACAGCTTTCGCTTTCTCACAAAACCCTCGTTCTTTCCATCCTTATCTCTAACCTATAAGCTAATCAATTAAAATCAAAGTAAAAAATTAGAATTAGAATTACAATATTTGACCCTAAGCACCGTACGCCGTTCACAAAGGTACATATATTGAGCGCCTTAAAAAAATCACCAAAAAATACAGAAAAACAATAAAAACATGCCCACCGACAGGTGATGAAATTTATTTCGCGACGTTTGGCGGTGGATCCTCTTCAGCTCAAACGGTCCATTTGAAATTTAAAAACCAAACGGGTTATTGAAGTTAACAATAAATACGAATCGTTGACGATCGACGATTTTTCAAATCTTTTTTCAACACGTGGCGACGAATTGAAACTCGAACATACAAAATCGATGAAAAAAGTCGTCATTTTTACGTAACTATTAAAAAACGGAAAAACGATTTGAAAAAAAAGTGAACTCGTCAACGATCTTTGAATGTTTCTCCACGTGTCTCCTCTATATTTGGAAACAATCCATCAAGTGGTTATCGGGATATTATGTAATCACTGAAAACAGTGTTTCGAGATACACGCGTTCAAAGTTTGAAGTATGGGGCTTAGAGTTTGAAGTGCTTCAAAGTGCTTAGAGTTTGAAGTGCTTCAAAGTGCTTCGAGTTTGAAGTGCTTCAAAGTGCTTCGAGTTTGAAGTGCGTCAATATTTGAAGTATTGTGTTCCGATATAAACACGTTCAAACTTTGAAGTATGGTGCTGCTACTCCTCGCCAGGCCGACTGTTAGAAGCTGTAGCTTATACAATTTTAGCAACCTTTCAATGAAATCTTCAGGGAATATTGTTAAAAGGTAACACTATCGAACAGAAATATTTTTATGAAATGCATTTTTTGACCCACTTAAGGTCTTAGGCCACTCTAGAGGCCGAAAAATAGGCTTTTTGGGATTCTTTTTCAGAAAAACAACAAAATAAGTCGAGATTGCAAAAAAGAGTGTTTATCACACATATCAGTGACTGTATACAATAATTTTTTTTAAGCGATTAATTTCAAAATGGCGGCTGTGCAGCGTTTATCTCAAAACTGCATTTTTAAGTTGGCCGGAAATATAACTCAGACAATTTTCAACCGATTCACTTGAAATGTTGCATATACCTTGAAAAATGCATTGTCTATGGGAGTACGTAGGATTTTTTTTTACATTGCATAGTTCATTTGTTATTGGCAATCATCTGACGATTCTTTAGGCAAATTGTTGGAAAGTGAAAAATTTGCCTAAAAAATCAGACAATTTTCAACCGATTCACTTGAAATATTGAATATATCTTCCATAGACAATGTATTTTTCAAGATCAATTCAACATTTCAAGTGAATCGGTTGAAAAATTGTCTGAGTTATGTTTCCGGCCAATTTAAAAATACAGTTTTGAAACAAACGCGGCACAGCGACTATTTTGAAATTAATCGCTTCAAAACATTATTGTATACAGTACAGATTTATTTTGTAGTTTTTCTGAAAAAAAAAATCCCCTAAAAGCCTATTTTTTCGGTCTCTAGAGTGGCCTAACCCCTTAAAACTTTTGTACCCCGTTTTACAATTGCGAACCGCGCAACCCTTAACCATTTCGCATTTTTTTTCAAACACACAACCAAAAAAAATTTCACCTTTATGCGTAAAAACAGGATAAAAAAATGTATGACGGTAAATCGCGTAGAACCCCGTGGTATATGGTCGCAAATAAAGGTTATTTCGACAATCGCGCTACAAAAACAGACGTAAACACCTTGGTTCTATTCGCCGGTAAACGATAAGGGGGAAAGCACTTCCCCTCGCTAGTGGCGACGCGTAGCGGCGCCTAGTGAATCGAAAAGTGGAGACGATAAGCGTGCCACCCCCACCACCAAAATTTGTCTTCGTTGCAAGACCTGTATATAAGACCGTGTGTAAAACGGTGCTGCAAGCGTGTAGAAATCACGGTTTTACATACAGGTCTTGCAACGAAGCTAAATTTTCGTGGTGGGGGTAGGCACGCTTATCGGCTTCACTTTTCGATTCACTAGGCGCCGCTACGCGCCGCTACTAGCAAGGGGAAGTGTTTCCCCCTTACCTCTTACCGGCGAATGGGTCGAAGGTATTTACGTATGTTTTTGTGGCGCGATTGTCGAAATAACCTTTATTTGCGACCATATACCAGAAGGTTCTACGCGATTTACCGTGATACATTTTTTATCGTGTTTTTACGCATACGTGTAATTTTTTTTTTGGTAGTGTTTGCGAAAAAAAATGCGAAATGGCTAAGGGTTGCGCGGTTCGCAATTGCAAAACGGGGTACAAAAATTGTAAGCAGAAATGCTCCGTGTTTCGCGTGCCCAGAAACGTCGAACGATACAAAAAATGGCTCGATGCTATTCCGGGACTGAAAGAGTCTCAGTACGTGTGCGAAAAACATTTCGAAGAACGATTTATTGTGAGACATTGGAGAAAAAAGGATGTACATGGTCGTAATATGTGCTGGTATGTATTAATGTATTCAAAAAGTTTTCAGTTTTTTTTAGATGAAAGTACTCATCTTTTTTTTAATCAACACGTTTTTTTTTTATTGGTTTCGTATATTATGCAGTTTACACGACAGTACGGCAAATTAAGTTAGGGCAAACGGCACATGCGTTGCGTTCAGGAGGGAAACGGACAGAAGAGCTATATCTCTCTTCGTCGCACCACTACTTCCCCTTGCCGTCACGCACCAAGCGGCAGAAATTGGAATAAAAAACAGAACCGCTAAGGGTGCCTACCCCCACTACCGCCGTTGACAGACCTGTATGTAAGACCGTGGTAGAAATTCGGTCGACGGTTGCTGTGACATCTAGCGGCAATTATCGGCAGCTCGTCGCCAAACTAC
Organism: Ophion slaviceki; assembly: GCA_944452715.1. Classification (NCBI taxonomy): domain Eukaryota; kingdom Metazoa; phylum Arthropoda; class Insecta; order Hymenoptera; family Ichneumonidae; genus Ophion; species Ophion slaviceki. The sequence continues at coordinate 67,441,573 of OX101783.1, read as the reverse complement.
GAGTTCTGCACTACCGTCGTGACCGCGTCGAACTTTCGCCACGTGTAATACGTGATCTCAACTCGAAAGGCCGCCGACGCCGAGCTCCGACTTTACATTATATATATTTTTTAACGCAATTATCGGGAATTATCGGTTTTGTCTTGTAGCAACTCGTCGACGACTTTAATAATTTCTAGCCATTCGGGTCGGCCGCTTTTGAGGAAAAGTTCCGAAAATGTTTCGTAGATTTTTTATCGGTGGTATCATACGTCATTTCAGCGTAAGCAGGGGCGATCGATGCTGCCACAAGAAAACTCACATCGTGACATCAGGCGGTCGCGCGCAGTGGTTTATTGTGCGATACGACGAATGTTGTGCAACATCGCCGCAAGAGGAACCAGGAAACTCACCAAAACAAATAACATTGCAGCAGATATTCCAAAACGTGCTCTTCCTCTCCTTTCATTTCCTACAAAATGTTTCTTAAATAACTTTGACTGTCATACGATGACCTGTTGTCTTTTCTGACAATCGTTTTTTCCATAATAATCATCATCTCTGAAGTACAGCCCGGGAAAAAATGGACAAATATAAACATAAATAATCATGTATGATCTTCTCATAAATGATCATGAACGAAATTTGTCTCTATATAATCATATATAGTAATATATAGACATATATAGTAATATATAGCCATATATGATCGCATGTAATCATATATGATTATATATACTCATATACTATTGCATATAACGATATATAACCATGTTCAGTCATACATTGATTTGCATACATACGCATAAATATAAAATTACGAGAAAACAGATTTTTATAAAAATTATATTGTCATGTGTATCGAAAATTCAATATGTGTGTATATCAAGCAAACGGTTCTTCGTATAATCTTTCATTAATAATAGTAATGATGCTGACCTTAATGTGATATTATGCTGGTAAATACATAATACCGAAAAAATGTATAATTTGTATATACATTAATAATTATTTAAATCACCATTATAGTACGTTTATAATAAAACAATAAAATATTATCAGCATCACATGCTGATTTTGCTGCTTATAGACAGTATTATATGAAAAATGACACGCAGTATACATGATCCTATATGATATCAAAATAGTCTGTAGTTGTATTATATATGGAATAATATCCATGGTCGTATGTGTTTTCGTTATTTTATACGTTCAAATATGGTTGTTGTGGATAATTACAATTACATATCTGATTATGTATGGCACCAAAATAAATTGTTCATCATATATAGGTTCATATACATGGTCTCATATACAATTATGTAAGCTTATATATGGGTTTTGGGGGGCTAATGCAATTATATATGACAATATATAGTACATGTTGTATCATATATGAGTTCATATATATAACCATATGTTCATATATGAGTTCAGAGTACCAACTTTTGAACATACATGATCACATATGGGCATATATAGTCCACACCTAGAAAAAATAAATACTATACATCGTAATATATTTACATATATGATAATTCATGATGTCACGTTGAGGAATATATAATTGTATACAGGGTGTCCCATTTTAATCTTACACCTGAATTTTCTCGAAAAATATTGCTCGGACGAAATATTGTGTGGAACAAAACTTCTAGGGATTGAAGGGGGACGTTTGAAAAAAAATTATTTGAGGAGCCAAAATTCAAAATGGCGGCGTTACAAAGGCTGACATGTTTTTTTTCAAACGGAAACATAACTTTTTTTTATTGCTAAAAAATTTGTCAGCTGAAAACTAAAAACTTTTGTTGAAAATTTTTTTTTGATAAAGTTCATAGTTTTCAAGTGAGAACATCATTTTCAATTATTTCAGATGTATCCAGGATTTGTGTGTGTGTGTGTGTGTGTGTGTGTGTGTGTGTGTGTGTGTGTGTGTGTGTGTGTGTGTGTGTGTGTGTGTGTGTGTGTGTTTTTCTACCCATCGTGATCAAAGTTCGTCAAGGATTTAAAGAAACACGTTTTTGGGCCTGAAAATGGCACAAACGCTATTAAAATAGAAAAAAACTATTTTTTATCGATTTTCCTCCAAAATTTTCTCATGAAATAGCATCCAAATTTGAAAAAAAAAAAAAACAAAAAAAAACAAAAATTTTCAACAGTGTTCCACACGCACGCACATGCACACACACACACACACACACACACACACACACACACACACACACACACACACACAAATCCTGGATACATCTGAAATAATTGAAAATGATGTTCTCACTTGAAAATTATGAACTTTATCAAAAAAATTTTTCATCAAAAGTTTTTAGTTTTCAGATGACAAATTTTTTGGCAATAAAAAAAGTTATGTTTCCGTTTGAAAAAAACATGTCAGCCTTTGTAACGCCGCCATTTTGAATTTTGGCTCCTCAAATAAATTTTTTTCAAACGTCCCCCTTTAATCCCTAGAAGTTTTGTTCCACACAATAGTTCGTCCGAGCAATAATTTTCGAGGAAATTCAGGGGTAAGATTAAAATGGGACACCCTGTATAATGTTATATACGAGTATAAATAATTATATATGTGTATATGGTTCCATGTAACCTGATCACTCGACAAAATATCAACACGACAAAACAAACCCAAACAAACCCAAACAAACCCACCATCGCGTGGGGAGAATAATCGAATTGTGATATTTTGTCGGTGATATTTTGTCGTGTGATATTGTGACATGCTACCGTTTATATATGTCCATTTTTTCACGGGAGGACTCAAATTTCGCTGTATCAAGTTTGCGCCGTTTCCAAGTTCTGCAATAACAAAAAATGGGATCGCTGCCATTATATAAAACAATATTGATAAGTGAAATAATATCTAACAGCATGTTGTTCAAAATAATATTATTTTGATGCAACAGTTGTTCTTTTCTGGGAGCACTATTTTATTTATTAAAATAAGTTTCAATTCCATCGAAAAAAGGACATAGTTTTTGGGTCTGAATTGCTCCCTTTTCCGTCTCTCAGTTGGGACTGAGGCCCAACATTCGAAAGCCCAGTGCGCGTACACCTACTGACCGATTAATTATGATTTTTTTCTCGCTCGTACTTTCACGTTTTCGCCGAGGATCGGATAGGACGAGTCTTCGAAAGACGCGAGCTCCAGCTCGGGGCGCTCTTGGCAAAACATACGTCGAGATTGTTCACCTAGATTCCGAAAGCAAGTACCGTTCAAGCAACGTCCAATGCTGTCAGAGGAATCCCTTCATCTATAAACTCTTTTAACCACTTTTAAACAGTTGAAAAAGGAGGCCGAGCAATAAAAAAAATCGCCTGGTAAACATCGTTGTTCGTTTTGCCTCATAAAAATTATGGTTTACCGAAAAAATAATTATTTTTTGTTCGCGTTTGTTTGGGTTTTATTATATTTTTTCCATTAATTGATAGTGCACCAAGAATGGAATGATTTTCTAAAATAGTCAAGTCTATATACGTATTGTGCAAGTGTACAAGAAATGTTGTACACAAAATTGTTAAACCTTAGAAATAATCGTATTGAGAGTGTATTATTTTAATTACAAAAATTATTATTATAACATTGATATCGCCATTATAGAAAAATACAACGTATAAACCACACAAGTACACTGGAAATGCTGTGCAAGGTATTGGCGTGCATGGTTAAGAAAAAAGTTCAGATATAGAATTGCAATCAAAACTCCGTAAGAATAGTACCCCGAAAGATCAAAACTCCGAAAATCTTAACACCGTCAAAATAAATCAGCTATGGAAGTTTTAAAAGTTTCAAAATTTTCAATAAATCGACGAATTATTTCATGAATTTTTTTTATTTATTAAGAAGTGATTTTGCATCAATTTTGAAATTTGTCCAGACAATGTTATGTGTTCTACATCATTTACAGTCAACTGTGTAGACTTTCGCTGGCATGATCTTGACACGAGGGCCGGATTGAAATTCCGAACTTTGAATACGCCGACGGTTTAGAATTCCTAATTTTAATGTTCCGAAATTACAAGGTTCGTCAGGATGCCAGCGAAAGTCTACACAGTTGACTGTAAATGATGTAGAACGTATAACATTGTCTAGACAAATTTAACAATTGACGTAAAATGACTACTTAATAAAAAAAATTCTTTAAATAATTCATCGATTTATTGAAAATGTTGAAACTTTTAAAACTTCCGTAGCCGAATTATTTTGACGGTGTTCAGAGTTTCGGATTTTCGGATTTTAGTATATTTTCGGAGTTTTGAGCGTTCTGATCATTTAAAGTTCGGAATTTCAACCCGGCCCCACATATACACTAGTTTGCTATGTAATCATAATTTTTTTTTTCAAAATTTATAAACCAAATGGTACGACGAATTATGTGACCTGTCTTTCGGTCAACGCAGACCCTGCAGTGTTAAAAGTTTTAATTTTAAAACTCATTATCTCCCAATCTAAATAGTTGACTGTTCTGAAATTTCACTCAAACATGCATAAGGATATCAACAATTTCTGGTTAAAATTCGAACAAAATCGATAGAAATCAAGAGCGCGCGCTCGTTCTACTCTGATCCTAAGGGTTAAGTAGTTGGGAAGTCGAATTCTTCGTCGAACTTTTTTTCTTAAGGGGTTAGGCCACAGTAACGGGTGTAAAATCATGTTCGAATTTAACAATTTTTTTTCGTATGAAAAAGTGATTCACTCATAAAATTAATTACACATCTATTTAGTATGAATATCAAGCTGTTAGAAAATATATATATGTATTTTTTCGATGTACAAAATGGCCGACTACTAATATTTTTTATCTTTTTTTAGGCGCTCCGGGGCGTGGCATTTAGCATCCACAATTTTTTACCTAGAACAAAAAACAAAAATTCTCGTCAATCTACATTAGAATACCTAGAGAAGTACGTGCGGAATTGAAAAAATATTGTTTTATTCAAAGGTTGTAGGTATTTGAACTTAACGGGGTCCTTTAGTTTCTTGGGTCGAAAAAATCGATTTTTTTCATAAATCACATCTACAACATGTGTAGAAAATGTGTGCCAAAGGATTTTTCGATATTCGAAGTGGTTCACAAGTATAAATCACATGCGCGAACTTTCAAACGCGTTTTTCTCGAAACACCATTTTTCGAAACGGTGACCACGATATTTCAGAAACTACTGCACCGATCTTGTTCAAATTTATACAGCATCTTTAATATTTTATAAGCCAGCGATTAAAATAGGATTATCATGATTGCTTCAATAGTTTTTTTTTGTACGAGCGAAAAACTTAAGAAAAAATGAGTAGAAAATAGAATGTAATTTTCAAAAGTGTATAAAAAAGTCAATTTTTGTAATTTAGAATTCACTCTAGTTCAACCGCTAGTCTTAAATATGAAGATTAAAATGCCGTTTGGTTTTTTGATTTCAGATAAGCAGAACAGACGCAATCTTGGCCACCGTCAAGCACCTCTTTTACTTGATGTTTTCCTGTCGGCCACTATAACGTTTATTCTATTATATATTTTGACTTCAAAAAATTTGTAAAGCTTATTTAAATGTTAATAAAGATTATGCAAAAACAATGAGATTGATTATTTTGATGCTTTGCCCGTAAAAAATTATTGAAAAAGCCGTAAAAAACAGCTGTAAAAAACAGCCGAGAAACTAGAGGATCCCGTTAAGAAATGAATTTTCAATGAAATATTTCGTATAAAACTTTCGTTTAAATACCTACAACTTTTGAATAAAACAATATTTTTTAAATTCCATACGTACTTCTCTACGTATTCTAATGTAGATTGACGAGAATTTTTGTTTTTTGTTCTAGGTAAAAAATTGTGGATTCTAAATGTAACGCCGCGAAGCTGCTAGATAACAAAAGAAAATATTAGTATTCGACCATTTTGTACATCGAAAGAAAACATATATATGTATTTTCTAACAGCTTGATATTTATACTAAATAGATGTGTAATTAATTTTATGAGTGAATCACTTTTTCATACGAAAAAAAATGTTAAATTCGCACATGATTTTATACCTGTTTCTGTGGCCTAACCCCTTAACCATGCGCGCCAAGACCTTGCACAACATTTCCGGGGTACTTGTGTGGTTAGTTTAGTTACAGCAATAGCCTTAGGTCCACAAATTGAAATGCCGTCTACTTTTTTTTACGTAAAAGCCGGATAGTTGCCCCACTTTTCAAAAAAGCTCTATTATTAAAAAATATGTACTTACTAAGAATAATGCGATGTGTATATTAAAACATAGGTCTTTGATCTTTTATAGTAGCCTATTTTTATAATGATAATTAATACTGGTTTTGAGTAAATCCTGTTTTATTCGATCTCTCAAAAAACGGATAGTTGCCTACTGTGGCGAATAGTAGCCTAACGTTAAAAATGCTTCGGGGGATACTTGCCTCGTGGGGGGATAACCGCCTCACTATGATTTTAGTATTAGGAGTACAACTTTGCAGTGACCGTTTTACTTAGAGAGCCACTGCGGCCGAAGTAGTGGCCCTAGCTCAATAAAAAAAGTGGCATTTTAAACTAGAGGCTCTGCCAATGTAAACAATTTAAAAAAGCTAACGGATACGTGTATGCATTATAAAGTTATAGGCAATCAAACATGGCAACCTACGAACCGAATTCTCAGCATTTGCGGGAGGTTATGATTTACTTCTTCAACATCAAGAAATCTGCATCTGAGGCCCACCGTTTGCTTGTAGATGCTTACGGGGAGGATTCTATTAGTGAGAAAACGTGTCGGCGGTGGTTTCAACGCTTCAAAAGTGGAGATTTTGAGGTCGAGAACAAGCATGGTGGCGGAAGGCAGAAAGTTTTTGAAGACGCAGAATTGGAGACCTTGCTGGACCAGGATTCGTGCCAAACTCAAGAGGAACTCGCCGAGACGTTAGGAGTAACCCAGCAAGCAGTTTCAAAACGTCTCCGGGATATGGGTATGATCCAAAAGCAAGGAAACTGGGTCCCGCATGAGTTGAAGCCGAGAGACATCGAGCGCCGATTTTTCACCTGTGAACAACTGCTCCAAAGACAACAAAGGAAGGGATTTTTGCACCGGATTGTGACTGGAGATGAAAAGTGGGTTCACTACGATAATCCTAAACGCCGAAAATCATGGGGACTGCCTGATCATATTCCGTCATCGACGCCCAAACCGAATATTCACGGATCCAAAGTGATGCTGTGTATCTGGTGGGACCAGCTGGGCGTTGTGTACTATGAGCTGCTCAAACCATCCGAAACTATCACAGGGGAACTCTACCGATGTCAGTTGATGCGCTTGAGTAAGGCACTCAAAGAGAAACGGCCACAATTCAACGAAAGACATGACAAGGTGATACTGCAGCATGACAATGCCCGACCCCATGTTGCAAATGTCGTGAAAAAGTACTTGGAAACGCTGAAATGGGAGGTTTTATCCCACCCGCCGTACTCTCCAGACATTGCCCCTTCCGACTATCACTTATTCCGGTCAATGGCACACGATTTGGCTGACCAGCACTTCGGTACTTACGAAGACGTCAAAAATTGGGTCGATTCCTGGATTGCCTCCAAGGACCAAGACTTTTATCGACGCGGGATTCGAATGCTACCTGAAAGATGGGCCGAGGTCGTAGCTAGCGACGGGCAGTACTTTGATTAAAAAATATGTAGCCACTTTTTTTATAATAAAGCCTTAAACTTTTGAAAAAAACGGTCACTGCAAAGTTGTACTCCTTATAGATAGAAACAAATTTATATTAATTTAAGTAATCAGTCGTTATTATTTACTGAGATCCTTTATTAAATACCAATTACAATATTAATCAACATGATAAAATATTATTAAGTTTTAACGTCTTAGACTATAAAAATACAACAGAAATAGCCTCCAAATTTTAAATTAGTTAAGTTTTTAGTAAAATATTATTATTTATCTTAACTATAGAACAACATGGCAATCAGCCTTGGCATAAACATTAATTATATCAATTTACCAGATATTCAGAGAATTATATCATTATACCAGATGCCAGGGTTTTCAATTTTCCAATTCAGTACGAGTTGTGTGCGGCCGAGTTGATGAATACTTGTTATTATGGAATCGGCTCCGATTCGGCCAATGAAGGTTTCCAAGGTCGCGATGGAAATAAACGTTTTTATGTTTTACGTTTCGATCCTTGATTCGGATCCTCTTCAGAATTTCGATTAACTCTATAAATTATGAATTACAACTTATATAGATTCTTTTGTTATTCATTCATTTGTCATTAACAATTATCTGACGATTTTTTAGGCAAATTTTTCACATTTCAATAATTTGCCTAAAAAATCGTCAGATAATTGTTAATAACAAATAAAGTATGCAATAGAAAAAAATCCTACGTACTTGTATAGAAAATGTATTTTTCAAGATATATTCAACATTTCAAGTGAATCGGTTGAAAATTGTTTGAGTTATGTTTCCGACCAACTTAAAAAATGCACTCTTGAGATAAACGCTGCACAGCCGCCATTTTGAAATTGATCGCTTCAAAAAAATTATTGTATACAGTCACTGATATGAATGATAAACCCCCTTTTTTGTAATCTCGATTTATTTTGTAGTTTTTTGGAAAAAAAAATCCCTATAAAGCCTATTTTTTCAGCCGCTAGAGTGGCCTAACCCCTTAACTGATTCATAACGAATTCATATTTTTGGCCTTTCCCCTCCTAAACTAAGAAATTTCCATCGCCTGTGTTCGGGCACAAAAAATTCACATTGTTCCCCAACAATGTGAATTTTTCATAGCTGATAATGCGAGTTTCGTGTCACCGGCAAAAAAGCAGTCAGCTGTCGAGAAGTGTTAGAGAGGTCTAGCTATGTAGGCACCGAGTCTAAACGCGTCGCGCTTCGCGCTGTCAGTCGAAGTTTTAATCAACCCTCAAAAGGGTTTATGTACTAATTTAACTAATTATCTGACGATTTTTTAGGCAAATTTTTCACATTTCAAAAATTTGCCTAAAAAATCGTCAGATAATTGTTAATAACAGATGAAGTATGCAATAGAAAAAAAATCCTACGTACTTCCATAAACAATGTATTTTTCAAGATATATTCAACATTTCAAGTGAATCGGTTGAAAATTGTCTGAGTTATGTTTCCGGCCAACTTAAAAAATGCACCTTGAGATAAACGCTGCACAGCCGCCATTTTGAAATTAATCGCTTCAAAAAAATTATTGTATACAGTCACTGATATGTATGATAAAAACCCTTTTTTGTAATCTCGATTTATTTTGTAGTTTTTCTGAAAAAAATCCCTATAAAGCCTATTTTTTCAGCCTCTAGAGTGGCCTAACCCCTTAACGGATTCATAACGAATTCATATTGTTGGCCTTTCCCCTCATAAACTAAGAAATTTCCATCGCCTGTGTTCGGGCACAAAAAATTCACATCGTCGGCCAACAATGTGAATTTCTCATAGCTGATAATGCGAGTTTAGTGTCACCGGCAAAAAAAGCAGTCAGCTGTCGAGAAGTGTGAAAGAGGTCTAGCTATGTAGGCACCGAGTCTAAACGCGTCGCGCTTCGCGCTGTCAGTCGAAGTTTTAATCAACCCTCAAAAGGGCTTATGTACTAATTTAACGACCAAATTAGTTTATTCGTTTAAGGGACAACTGTGACGGCTTCAAAAAATCGATTTTTTGAAAATCACCTAGAAAAATCTAAAATACATTTAAGGTTAAGATGCCGTTGGACCCAGGTCGAAAAAATAATTATTTTCGGAGATATTGAATATTTTGTGGAGCGGTGCAGCGCTCCGTGACGCTCGGGGTCCCGCGTAGCTGCGCGCCTCAGGGTTGGCAGGTATACCGGGATATATAAATTTGAGCAGAGACGATTTGCTGCAGCGTTGTTTGGGCGGCTTCACGCAAAACAACAACGAAAGCTACAACAAATCAGTTTGGGCAATAGCCCCCAAGTGTCAGTCCGGGAGCAAAAAAATCGTCGAAATTGCAGCTGATATCGCGGTATTATTATTCAATGATGGCCTGAGAAGCCTCATGAAAGTTTTGGAGACGTTGGGGATAACTATCGGCCCAAATTGTTTCAATTTTTGCGTTGAAACCGACGCAGCGCGGATCGAGCTGGCGGAGCGCTCGCTCACAGACGCTGCAAAAGAGGCAAGAAGAGCCTCTACAAGTTCGAGAAAAGATGCTAGGGACAATGATTTGCTTCTTGAAGGCCAGCTATATGGTGCCGGCATCGCTGATTAAAGGTAAAAAATGTTTTTTTCCAATCTATCGCATAAATTAACAAACCTAAAACTTTGAACGCGTTTTTCTCAAAACCACTTTTTTGAGTGCGGCACGCAGCAGAACTCGAGCAATTTTTATCCCATCGACTTCAAATTTGGATTGCATCAATAAAACTAGATTATCTAAAGAAGTACATAGGATTTTTTCGATATCTCAATAATAAAAAAAGTTATAGCCTATTTTCGACGAGAAATTTTGCTCGAAAATCGTCCTTTAATTTCAAAAGCGTGCCTATTTTTGAAAAATCAATATTTTTTCAAATCCCTATGTACTTCTCTTCAAAATATCATATTATTAACGAAAACACTCGGTATTTTTTTTCAGATCGACTTTGAAGAGCGTTCTGCTGGGAGCTTCCCCAGCATCACCGTGGGGCGTGAAAAATTTGAAAATTTTTTTTTATGTATGTTCAATAAATAGCGAACAAAACAAAAAAAAAATTCGAATATCTCTTTTTTTTCCCACAAAAAAAAATTCTTGAAAAATGGCAAAAAAACAGAGGGTCACAGTGGTGTTGTGCCTTAAACTAACCCACGAGGGTGGAATAATTTTTAGGGTGATAAAATTGCTCGGAAATTCGGCAAATAATTACGAGATCTCAGGATTGAGTGGACGGATAAAAAAATCCCCTAAACAAGATCGATAGAAAAATAATCACATCACATGGGTAAAATTTCATAAGTTTTCCGCTTCGACGACGCGTTTCCGCGTGACGTGGATGTAAAATTCGAAACCGACCAGTAGAAGACCAACTTGCGGTATAAACAGTACGCGGCGTGTTGGTCAGTGGCGTCGAAATCATCAGGGGCGTCAAAATGTTCTTTTTCATAACTTGGCGTTGAGACACTGCCGCGTCTCTGGATATCAGAAACCGCGCAGACTTTCTTACCCAAATGAGCTTGGTCTGGCAAAACCTTCGCTTGATTATATCAATTTTCAAAGGTGGGCAAAGTTAATCCAAAAATTAACTTCGTTAATCGTTATTACGGTACTCAAAAAGTTAACTTTGTTGATCGTTTAAGCGTTAAATTTTTGAAAATTCAACACGAGTTAAAGTTATCTGTAAAGTTAACAATCTATATGAAATTGTAGATAATTATTATTAGTATGTTTTACCTTCCACTTATTTTTAAAATGAACCAGTCAAATGAGGATTTCATAGTCAGATTAATACATAAATACTTTTTTATAACGGCATGGGTAGATACGAGGGTGGGGTGAAAAGTTTCCGGCCTGACTAAGAGATGGTGCCACTAGGTCTAGTTTTGGAGCGGCGTCCTACAGTACCATTCCTACAGAGCTTGTATGTACAGTTTCAGCCCAATCGCTACGTTAGTTTGCGTTTGAGAGCACATTGCGCGAGACGCTTCCGTTGTTTTCGTAAAAATGGAAAAATTGGAAAAACGTGCTGTCATCAAATACTTCCATTTGAAAGGTTTTACACCAAAACAAATAAAAGAAGAGATGGATTCAGCACTAGGAGACTCCTCCTCATCATATTCAACTATTAATCAGTGGGTTTCTGAATTTAAAATTGGTCGTGTGAGCACCTCTAACGAGCTTCGCTCAGGACGGCCCGTTGAAGTCACAACTTCAGAGATAATTGAAAAAATCCATAAAATATTGTTGAAAGACCGCAGGTTGAAAGTGCATGAGATAGCTGAAACCTGTAGGATGTCAGCTGAACGTGTGCGAAATATTTTGCACAACCATTTGAACATGGAAAAGCTGTGTGCAAGGTGGGTGCCGCGTTTGCTAACGCTCGACCAATCGAGCGTTTGCTAACGCTCGACGCTACCGACAATTTGGCGCTGTATAGACGTAATCCAAACGAATTTTTGCGTCGATTCATAACTGTTGATGAGACATGAGTCCACCACTACACTCCTGAAAGTAAAGAACAGTCAAAACAGTGGGTTGGAAAAGGGGAACCAACCCCAAAGAAGGCAAAAACAATTTTATCGGCAAACAAGGTTATGGCTACTGTTTTTTGGGATGCGAGAGTTATGAGAAATGTATCAGTGTTGATGGAGATTATGTTGAAAAATAAAGCAAAAAAAAATTTTTAAATATCGTTTTTCTTGGTCAGGCCGGAAACTTTTCACCCCACCCTCGTATCTTCAGTGTGATCCAACAATATAATGAAAAAAAATTATTATAATAAAAATTCGAAACTCAAAATTTTTTCACTCAATTTTCCGTCGGTATTTCATTTTTCATATTTTTTTGTGTCATTAAAATTTTTGTTTCTGTGCTTCACACTTTAGGTGACGATACTAAGAATATGTTGTACAAATTTCAAAGCGATCTGAACCTTCGTTCAAGAGTTAGAACTTTCACAAGGTTCAAAAAGGTGAATCGTTGAAAAACGGCTTTGAAGTTGGCGGTCGGGCGCGCCGCGCGGTATCTATTATAAATGCAATATTACCTTATTGTTGGAAGTTTTGGAATGTTTCAATTCTGTAAAGCTTGGGATGTTCCTAACCGGTCAGGCTAATGGAATAAAAAATAATAAAAAAATGAAACATTTGGAAATTTTTCGCGTATATAAGGCCTTAAAGCCCAAAATCTAATGGAATAAAAAAAGCTAATGGAAAAAATCAAAAGCTAATGGAATAAAAAATAATAAAAAAAATGAAACATTTGGAAATTTTTCGCGTATATAAGGCCTCAAAGCCCAAAATCTCGATAACCGTGGGGCTTTAACTAAACCGAAATGCCAGCATATAGTAGGACATGATCTGACCTATCGACAGTTGCATAATTATCCATTCGTTGCTGGACACTCTAGATTCAAAGCTGTGCAAGAATTACATTGTAACCTAACGCTGATTATCGAATATTAACACTTATTCATTAACGCGTCAATGAATAAGCGATCGAGTGCATTCGTCAGACATATGGAGGCGTTTAATAAATATTTTACCATTCCACGTGTATGTTGAAATTACCGAATCATTGCACCACGTCAGTCCGAGGCCCGTAAAAGAATATAGAGAGACCGAAAAAAGCGACTTCATGAATAAATGTGCGTTGCAAATTCACCAGCGACAATCATTAAGCCAAACGCATTATGAGCCGACGACCAACGACTCTAATCAGTTCCGAACTAAATGTAAAGTGACGCATGCAACACGAACGTCAGCGAACGTCGCCCATACAAACAAAACATTGATACGTTTTCTGAGAGTCTCAACATTTTATTTTCGACACCTCGCTGCTACAACAATAAATTTCAATGTATTTTACTAATGAGTTAGCAATTGCATCGGACAAATTAATTGTCATTAAATTTAAACACGTTCGTTGTCCGGTGATCAGAGTCACTTTCTGTGCTGTCAATGAACTTTGAATGATATGCAGTTTAAATATCATTCATTTAGATTCTCTTCGACATTTCTCTTCAGATATTTTACTGGTCATTCATCAATTGATGGATTTCACGGTCCCCAAAGTTTTTTTTTTAAATGGACTCGTTTAGGTTCGACTCGTTCTATTGAGATACACAAATATAACCAACTCGATCTACTGCCCTATCATAAATAAAATGATCAAAAAAACATTGTTGAATTTTCTACAGTCAATGAATTATTTGAAAATGTCTGTGTGCTTGTTTCTTTGAATGTGTTTATTTGTTGCCCAGGTAGGAAATTAAAAGGCTGACGATGGAAACAAGCTTGTGCGAGCCTTGTTTCACCGAGCCTGAGTGAGACAGACCTGGCCCAGGTTTCATTGCATCGTTTGGATCAGCCTGGAACCAAGACTGGCTGCTTAGCCTAAACTCAGGGTTATTTCAAGCTTTATTCAGCCGGTGAATTTTGAGGCTGAAAAATCAAGGCTGGATGCAGACTTGTTTCAGGTTGTGATGAAATAAAATAAGTTTAAAATAATATTTTTTCTGTACTTTTATGAAAAACAAAATTTAGCAATAAATTTGTCGGGTGCGAAGGCACGAAAAACGAAAGCGAAGGAGGCAGCTCAGAACATTTAAACATATGCTCTTATCGACATTTATGAGGTACACGAAAAAGTATATACGAAAATAAAAGTACGCAATAAAACAAAGTATTTTTTTTTAATATTTATTATATATATTTTGTAACAAATAATATAACAAATAATAAATATATATAACAAATCAAATTAATTCTTTACAAATTTATTAAATTTACCCCAATGTAGAATATAGAAAACTAAAAACAGGCCTCATATAGCCTCGGGAAGAGTTTGGGAAAAGCCTGGTCATAAATGCTCGTGAAGAATTCATTAAGGCTCGTTTTGAGCCTTGTTGTTTCGTCGTTTCAGGCTTAGTACAGGCTTTTCTACCAGCCTTTGGTCAAGCCTGTGTGCAAGAGCCTGAAACCGCGTTATCATTCAGAGGTTCAGCTAGGCCTGAAATCAGGCTGGTGCTCAGCCTGAATTAAAAAATGTGAGCCTTGTTTCAGAGCTTGGCGAGCCCTTTTTTCATCGTCAATTCCTACCTGGGTGCTGACGTTTGTTTGTTCAATTTTTATATTTGATTTATTTGTTTTTTTTTTGGTTATTTATTGTAATTTTGATTAAGTAAAGGTGTAATTCTCAGCAATCCAAGTGGTATTATGAGTTTTATGCTTTTGTGAAAGATTCATTGAAAGCGATCCGGTGGGTCTGGATTTATAAGCGGGCGAATAGGCAAAGAGACTGCCACTTGTTTTTTTTTAATCGATTTCTACATCGTTTCCTTTTCTGTACATAATTATATGAAAAACTAGAGCGAATAAATAATGTCCCGGTTCTCAGAATCAATGTTCACGTGTATGCCTCATTTTTATGCACAAAATAACGAGTGTGGTTAATATACGCAGAATGTCGCAAAGGTTAACATTCAATACATTGATGAGGAAAATGAATACTTTGATCGTGACGCGGTATTGAAGCTTACGTGATAACTAGAAAAAAAACGTTACGCAAGAATAGTATTTCTCGAAACGTTGTCTTGCAGATCACACGCGAAGATGCGACAATATTGACTTCGGGATCTCAATTCCTCGACGGATCATCTACACCTCATGACAATTCAATTTGCGGAACACAAGTTTTCACACGCAAATCTATACATGAGGCATTCCACGTCACTTCAGCCAGTAAAAAAAAATCCACAAATAATTTTGAAAGATCGAGTTACTTTATTGAAAAATATTCACCTAGTGTCGACATTTTTTTTAAATTTCTGACGTTTTTTTTCGTTGATTACCATTTTTTAATATCTTTCCATTCAAATGGCTGTATCTTTGGCAGGATGTGACGTATTTGCATTCGTAAAAAAATGAAAACTTGCGTCTTTTTCTAGCCTTCCAGAAAAAAATTTAGATTTGATTGAGCAAGAGGAACATCCGTTTCGGGGCAAAATATGCAAAAAATATTTTTTGTCAAGGAAAGGCACTTGTTATTTTATTTTTAAGCATTTTCCCGAATTGTGAATACGAAAAATGGATTTTTGGTATTTTTTATATTATGGGATTCCTAAACACCGTAAAGTAACAGCTATTTTAGCTAATTTTTTATTATTATTATTATTCGATTGAAGAGTATGGAGCACTCGCTGTATGTTTAGTAGGTTTTTCAAATACATATGACATATATGTCATATGTATTGGAGCCTTGGAGTGCTCCACACTCGTCAATCGAATATTAATTTTTAAAAATTTTATATAAAAATAGCTGTTACTTTACGGTGTTTAGGAATCCCATAATATAAAAAATACCAAAAATCCGTTTTTGGTATTCACAATTCGGAGAAATTCTTAAAAATAAAACAACGAGTGTCTTTCCTTAAGAAAAAAAAATATTTTTGCATAATTTGCCCTGAAACGGACGTTCGGCTGGTTCAATAAAATCTAAATTAGTTTTTTTTGGAAGGCTATAAAAAGACGCACATTTTCGTTTTTTTACGAATGTAAATACGTCAAATCCTGCCAAAGATACAGCCATTCGAATGGAAAAATGTTAAAAAATGGTAATCAACGAGAAAAAACGTCAATAATTTTTAAAAATTTTCGCCACTCCGTGAATATTTTTCAATAAAGTAACTCGATTTTTCAAAATAGTTTGTTCATTTTTTTTACTGGCTGAAGTGACGTGGAATGTCTCACATATATAAGAACATGTCCTGACTTATTCAGCAACCAGGGGCACCAGAATTTCTGGTAAAAATTACTGTACACTGATAGAAGTGTCTAGTATTCACAAAAAACGCGCATGGTAAAAGAGAGTATAGTCGAATTCCCTGTAGTTTATTGTCACTGCAATCATAATACGGTTAAGTCAACTATAAGCGAAAAGTACACGTAAACATGCGACTTTTGACGTGTTTGACTATCAAGTATCTCCGAAATTACTAACTTTGCAAATTTATGTAGTACAATTAGGAAAGTGAGTATAAGTTTTTTTAAATCGTTCTTAAGGCGTTATCCCCACTTGTAGCGCAAAAAAGGCCTTTTGCATAAATTTTTTTAAAGACAACTACAACACTTTTTTAGTCGATCAATATACCATCTTAAAGAACATATCTTGAAGAACTTTCAGTAATTTTTTTATTGAAAAATATTACATTGTTTAGTGGCAAATGGCCGTCAATGAAATAATGTTTTTATATACACGGTTTGCGGTGACCAACATTGCGGCGAAGTGGATCATCTGAAAAAAAATGCGGATGGATTTAGTCAAATATAAGTATAAACTAGTCTTTAATCGGAGGATTTGACAAAATATTCATTTTTCACAAAATGGCGGACAGTCAAAGTTAATGGTTCGATTTTAACGAAAAAAAACGGCCGTTTTTTGGCTATAAAACGGCCATTTTTTTAGAAAAAAAAAATCGAACGATTAAAGACTACATTTTTATGTATGAAATAAGCCTGCAAAATTTCAAGAAAATCGGTTCATTAGTGTTCGAGTAATCTTGGTCACCGACTTCAGAAATGCCATTTTAAGAAAAACGCGTTTAAAGTTTCAATTTCAGTTTACACGAAGAAAATATTTTTTTTTGTAAACTTACATAGAGTCATCTATTCCGGACTTATACTTCAAAAAAATGCAATAAAAAAATCGATTTTTTCAAAATCCCAAGTGGGGGTAACCCCTTAATCAGTTTTTCATTACGAAGAAGAAGATCGTTGTGAAATTCCCGTGCCCAGTACAGTTTTCGAGAAAATAATTGGTAAAGGTTATAAGATGCTATTGTACGAATCATCGTCGCGCGGCCATGATAGTTGAACTGGTAATCGTCATGGGAACGTCCAACTAATCGTCACATGCGTTCCAACTGCTTTGAGGCCTCATATAACTTTGAAAAAAAAATGTTTTTTTTTAATCGACTTGAATAATGTATAAACATGCCAAAAATTTTATGCAAATGTTATTTTAGGTAGAATTTTTTTTAAGACACGTAGAAAAATGTTTTTAAAACTTTAAACGCGTTTTTCACGAAGAAATGTTTTCAAAGTCGGGCGAACTCGTAGGTCCTACATTTTTTGACCGATTGCCGTCAAATTTCAACTATAACTTCTTAGATACATTTTATAGCGATGTACACACGATTTTTACAATCAATTAAGGGGAGGGTAGGGATTTCAGGGTGAAAAAAACACTTTTTTACGATTTTTTTTCATCTATATGGATAGAGTAAATTTATTGAAACCTTTTGTACATTTTTAAGTGTCATTTCAAGAACATTCCGTGAAATTTGCACGCGAAAATATCCATATCCAGATTTTTTTTATATTGCATAGTTCATCTGTTATTAACAATTTTCTGACGAAATTTTTCACTTTCCAAAAATTTGTCTAAAAAATCGTCAGATAATTGTAATTGCAATATAAAAAAAAATCCTAGGTTCTTCCATAGACAATGTATTTTTCAAGATATATTCAACATTTCAAGTGAATCGGTTGAAAATTGTTTGAGTTATGTTTCCGGCCAACTTAAAAAATACAGTTTTAAGATAAATGCTGCACAGTCGCCATTTTGAAATGAATCGCTTCAAAAAATTATTGTATACAGTCACTGATATGTATGATAAACACCCTTTTTTGTAATCTCGATTTATTTTGTAGTTTTTCTGAAAAAAATCCTTAAAAAGCATTTTTTCGGTCTCTAGAGTGGCCTAAGGCCTTAAATACAGTAGATGGTACATAATATACAGATTTTCCAAATTCCTATACTCTACGTTCGAAGTGTGCGGAAAAAAGTAGGGCGCAATTTAAAATATCAAGTCATTTTGAGACACCCTTCAGTATGGGGTTTAGTGAGTTGATGGACCCAGAGAACCTTGTCCATTTATAAACGATTCGTCGAGAGCTTTTTTTTGCAAACGAAGCGTGTCGATAAACTTCCCATCCCACTATATTACGTTTGTCGTGAATTACACGACAATCATGTGTCCACCGTGGCGGCAGGACACACCGTCTCTCTATTTTTTTTTCTTTAACGCAAACCCAATGATTAACGAGTCGTAACTGTACATTAGCGAGGAGCATACGGTGACCATGCGTTTGGGCACGTATGTCTGGTTACCGTGAAACCAGAGTCACATGAACGCACGTTACACACCGCTAGCTCGTGTTCCCTACAATATACCGGGTACCACGTACTCGTGGATCTTCGAAACACGAAGGAAGTCAATATTGATTCTTTCTATCGTCGATTTTGGACCTCCGCAAAATATCGCCGGTGTTTGTTAAGGGGGGATTGTCTTTTTTTTTCGCAAAATTTACCGCTTTTTGGGAATTTTTTTGTGAAGAAAGTATACAACGGAAAACTTGTGAAACTTGGCATATAGTTTTATTGATCTCTTTACTACACACAAAAAAAATTTTAAACAATTTCATCAAAAAATCCGCCTCCCACCCCCCCCCCCCCCGCCGACGCGCGATGGTCCTTTTTTGATGGTGTGCACGATTTCTCAAAAACTATTCAACCAATTGCCTTCAAATTTGGACAGAATGCTCAGCTGACATCCTTTTATCGTTTGATGAAGCAAAAAAGCAATACGTTTAATAGTTTTTTATTTATAACAAAAAATCGATCAATTTTTTTCGAAAAATCGATACTTCAAGTTCAAAACGTCACCAAATCGTCAATTTTTTTTCCCCTTCATCGAACGATAGCTATATGTGTCTAAAGTAAAATGCTTTTTGGGTTTTTGTTGCAGGATGAACGTGAAGGCTGTAATCATGCACACCATCAAAAAAGGACCATCGCGCGTCGAGGGGGGTGGGAGGCGGATTTTTTGATAAAATTGTTTAAAAATTTTTTTGTATGTAGTAAACAGATCAATAAAACTATATGCCAAGTTTCACAAGTTTTCCGTTGTATACTTTCTTCACAAAAAAATTCCCAAAAAGCGGTAAATTTTGCGAAAAAAAAGACAATCCCCCCTTAAGGCGTTACCCCCACTTGTAGCGCAAAAAAGGCCTTTTTCGTGAATTTTTTTACAGAAAACTACATAACTTTTTTAATCGATCAATATACCATCTTAAAGAACACATCTTGAAGAACTTTCAGTAATTTTTTTATTGAAAAATATTACATTGTTTAGTGGCAAATGGCCGTCAATGAAATAATTTTTTTATATACACGGTTTGCGGTGACCAACATTGCGGCGAAGTGGATCATCTGAAAAAAAAATGCGGATAGATTTAGTCAAATATAAGTATAAACTAGTCTTTAATCGAAGGATTTTAAAAAATATTCATTTTTCACAAAATGGCGGACAGTCAAAGTTAATGGTTCGATTTTAACGAAAAAACGGCCGTTTTTTGGCTATAAAACGGGCATTTTTTTTCGAAAAAAAAAATCGAACGATTGAAGACTACATTTTATGTATTAAATAAGCCTGCAAATTTTCAAGAAGATCGGTTCATTAGTGTTCGAGTAATCTTGGTCACCGACTTCAGAAATGCCATTTTGAGAAAAACGCGTTTAAAGTTTCAATTTCAGTTTACACGAAGAAAATATTTTTTTTTGTAAACTTACATAGAGTCATCTATTCCGGGCCCATACAGAAGTATAGGCCCGGATACTTATACTTCAAAAAAATGCAATAAAAATAAATCGATTTTTTCAAAATCGCAAGTGGGGGTAACCCCTTAACTGGGGAAATCCCTTTAGGCGCCCGAAAATGAGTCGTTTTTCATGCATTTTTTTAAAGGTGATAAAACAATCGCATCATTAAAAAATTTCGACATTATCTTATTATCTTATTGCAACTTTCAAGTGTTAATTTTTTTCCCTTTTTAAACAAAACAAAATGCTGGTGTTATAAGGTATTCCTTTAGGCGTATTTTGAAAAACTGCTCATGGTATAGCTCAAAAAATTATTGACCGATCTGACTGAAATTTTTGGAGGTTTCTCACTATAACATTATTGGAAAGATATACCTACAAAAATATAAAAAAGTATAAAATAAAAAATTAAGTAGGGCTTGTAATCAAATTTTCATATTTTGACCATTTTCTCGACAATTTTTACCCCAAAAAAGTAATTTGCTTACGCGATCGTAAAACTTTAGGTAGGTATATCCTTTCAATAAAATTATAGTGAGGAACTTCCCAAAATTTCAGCCAGATCGATCAATAACTTTTTGAGCTATAACATGAGCAGTTTTTCAAAAGACGCCTAAACAAATATCTCATAACCATTGTGTTTTGGTTAAAAATGAAAAAAAAATGTTTAACATTTGAAAGTTGTAATAAGATAATGTAAATATTCATGTTGCGATTATTTTATCGCCTTAAAAAAATGCATGAAAAATGACTAATTATCGACCATCTAAAGGGATTTTTCGACTTAAATTCTTTTTCCCCCTTCTCTTCCATTTTTCGTGATCGTTCCCAACGCAGGCGATCGTAGTCAAAAGGAAAACCAACAAAAATTGCACAGCAAAATATCAAAAGACTCTTAAGGGGTTATACCTAGTTATAAAAGTTTCAAGCAAGTCTGACAAAGAAATATATTGTCCCATACAAACTTACCACCCCCGTTTAACCCTCTTAAAGGTCGAATTTTAGGAAATGCTGAAATACGTGTTCATTTATTTGTATTGTAGAGTATTTACGCCAAGTTTCAAGCAAATCTGACAAAAATATGTCGTCTTGTACAAACTTTAACACCCCCGTTTAACCCTCTTAAGGGTCGAATTTTAGGAAATGCTGAAATACGTGTTCAATTATTTGTATTGTAGAGTATTTACGCCAAGTTTCAAGCAAATCTGACAAAAAATAGGTTGTCTCAAACAAAGTTTAAAACCCGTGATTCATCCCCTTAAGGGTCGAATTTCGATTTATACCACTCTCGAAAAAGTCTGATTTCGGGTCAAATATGAAAGCTGCGTGGTCAGAATCAGGGGCCACAGATATCGTAATCCCAATAGAGTAATCCCCCAATAGAGTTCTATTCACAACTACGAGGGTGGGGTGAAAAGTTTCCGGCCTGACTAAGAGATGGTGCCACTAGGTCTAGTTTTGGAGCGGCGTCCTACAGTAGCATTCCTACCGAGCTTGTATGTACAGTTTCAGCCCAATCGCGACGTTAGTTTGCGTTTGAGAGCACATTGCGCGAGACGCTTCCGTTGTTTTCGCAAAAATGGAAAAATTGGAAAAACGTGCTGTCATCAAATACTTCCATTTGAAAGGTTTTACACCAAAACAAATAAAAGAAGAGATGGATTCAGCACTAGGAGACTCCTCCCCATCATATTCAACTATTAATCAGTGGGTTTCTGAATTTAAAATTGGTCATGTGAGCACCTCTGACGAGCTTCGCTCAGGACGGCCCGTTGAAGTCACAACTTCAGAGATGATTGAAAAAATCCATAAAATAGTGTTGGAAGACCGCAGGTTGAAAGTGCATGAGATAGCTGAGACCTGTAGGATGTCAGCTGAACGTGTGTGAAATATTTTGCACAACCATTTGAACATGGAAAAGCTGTGTGCAAGGTGGGTGCCGCGTTTGCTAACGCTCGACCAATCAAGCGTTTGCTAACGCTCGACCAATCGAGCGTTTGTATAGACGTAATCCAAACGAATTTTTGCGTCGATTCATAACTGTTGATGAGACATGAGTCCACCACTACACTCCTGCAAGTAAAGAACAGTCAAAACAGTGGGTTGGAAAAGGGGAACCAACCCCAAAGAAGGCAAAGAGCGCGCTGTATAGACGTAATCCAAACGAATTTTTGCGTCGATTCATAACTGTTGATGAGACATGAGTCCACCACTACACTCCTGCAAGTAAAGAACAGTCAAAACAGTGGGTTGGAAAAGGGGAACCAACCCCAAAGAAGGCAAAAACAATTTTATCGGCAAACAAGGTTATGGCTACTGTTTTTTGGGATGCGAGAGTTATGAGAAATGTATCAGTGTTGATGGAGATTATGTTGAAAAATAAAGCAAAAAAAATGTTTAAATATCGTTTTTCTTGGTCAGGCCGGAAACTTTTCACCCCACCCTCGTATGGGTAAATATCGTAGACTGTAAGTTACTTTGATTTTATGGTGACCGGGCCAGAAATTTTCGGGGTAACATTACCAGGCTCGTCATTTCTGGCGAGCCTTTGCCGAGCAACATCGATTGTTCGTAGATAGCGTCCGTAGTGACGAGCGGAGTGCGACGTCAGTGAAAAATACGCGTCCGACCACCAACTAACCTTACCTACTGTGTCGCCGTGGATAATCGCGATACTCCAAGAAAGCTCGGATTAAAAGTGCATCAATGACGTTAGTTGATCAAACGTATGCAAATATTTTTCTCATCGTTTGAATTGGACGAAAATGGGCCTCGGTTATCGATCCGGCAGTGACGTCACCTTCGGTACAGCCGCCCCGATAACTCCTCTAGACGATGGATGAATACGAATGCTTTTCGTTTCACCTTCCACGTTTTTTATTTACTCGCGAATTTGAGGATACCGTGATGATGAAAAGTTCGATCGATTGAATCCGCAGCTGCAACGAAAGAAGAGTGACGATAATCTTTAATCAATTAAATCCAGTGGTAAAGCTTTGGCTGCAATAGTCGACTAGTGACTTCGTACCAAGGGGCAGTAGTAGCGTCGCACAAATTTACGGACAGGTCCGCTGATCGGGTACGCTTCGCTATCCGATATTAAATAAACGAGTTACAGTATTAACCGTAGACAACGGACGATGTGACTTTTATTTATTGTTAACATTATCAGTGCCGTTGTTATTTTCGAATGCACAGCTTTGGGAGACGCATGCATCTTACGTCGTGTTAAACGATACCCTCGGTTTGTTTGTGTAATTATACACGCATATATTTTTGCTTAGTTTCTTTTTTTTTTATTTGGGTCTGACGAAGAGTGCGATAAATACGATAAATCTCGTCGTAATATATATATATATATGTTTCCTGATTTTGTGTCTTCTCTTTTAGGAGTTATAATTTTCCAAAAAATGTCCACTTCGGAAGTTTTGGAAACGTTTAAACGCAACATAACTCCTGAACTAGTTGAGATATCGACAAATATCACTATATAATTTTTTTCCATTTTGAAGCATACTTTCGTTGAAAAAAGATGAAAAAAATATCAATTATCAATGTCAATTTTTTTGCTTCTAATCGAAAACTATTAAAAAAAAAATGATTGCGTTTTTAATTTTTTTTCGAAAAATTCTATAAAATAGAGTGACCCATTCTGTGATTTTTAAAACTAGTCTCATCATGGGCCCATTTTTTCTTCTATTTTTTTCGAATTAATTTCGGTCATTTCGAATTGACGAAAAAAAAAAAAGATTTTTTATTAAAAATCATTTTTTGTTTGTTAAATTCCGCACAAATTGAAAATAAACCGTTCGAGGCCTGTAGAAGCCGAATTGGGAATCACAAAATCATTAATAGCATTATTGGACATTAAAATGATAAAAATCTTCTCAAAAAAATATGATTCATTCGAGAAAAAAAGTAGAAGGAAAAATGGGCCCACGATGAGACGAGTCTGAAAAATCATAGAATGGATCACTACTTAAGAGAACTAAAAAAAAAGGTAATCATCTTAAAAAAAAATAGTTATCACTTTGGAAGCGAAAAAAACGTTGACATTGGTAATTAATAATTTTTTCGTATTTTTTAACGAAAGTCTGCTTTAAAATGAAAAAATTATATAGTGACATTTGTCGATATATCAATTAGTTCAGGAGTTATCAGCGTATAAACTTTTCCAAAACTTCTGAAATCGACATTTTTTGGAAAATTATAACTCCTAAAAGAGAAGAGATAAAAATCTAAAAATTGGTGTGTATATTCCTTTCATAGGGTACAATTTTACAAAAAAAATCAGGCAAACCAAAAATGATTGGGGTCACGGGCTAGGTAAAATGGCGTGGATTATCCCACATATATATATATATATATATACACACCCAAACGTGTGTATGCGTGGGTGTGTTACGGAAAAGATAAAGACTTCGGGCTCGTTCCATCGTTTTGTGTGGTTAACCAAGAATGCCAATAATTGCGAGCGAACTGTGTATTTGGGTGCGGTTCGTCCGTCGCGGTCGATTTCCCGAGTAGAGAAAAAAGAATTCGAAAATTCCGTAAATAATAAAATCTGTTGTCTGTAATCCGGTCAAATAATGATTTCGAAATGAGCAGTTCAAAAATGTTCAGAAAAAGACTGGTATAATATTTAAAAATACAATATACAAAAAATAAAATTCAAAAAATATTATTTTTATTCACTTGGTATCTCAGTGACCAAAAGTAGAATAAATAAATCAATTAAAATACCTATATATATATATATATATATATATATATATATATATATATATATATATATATAAGGACGGTATTCAAAATCTTATATATTACAAGATTTTTTAAATCTTATATATATATACATAAGAATTTGAATACCGTCCTAACCGTTCTATTTTGTGACTTAAGAGATTAATCCGTGGGAAGGAGAAATATATTTTTTAAATTCACATTTGGTAATTGTAAAATTCCGATATTCCGAATTCTGGTAATACACATATTGTTGCATAAAGAAAAAGTTCGTTTCCAGTCCACTTATATTGAATAAACTCAACAGTTTTGCATAGGATGATTGTTAATTTATTACAAAGCACATCATTTGGTGTATTCAGTAGTATTTACATTTCCATATATATATGACAGCCCACCTCAAACCTCTGTAGTTTATTTGATTTAAATAAATGTCGAACATTGCAGTATCTTTTGTAATATTAAGGAAACTATCTGGCTGCCGTTGAATAATAGGCCATTATCGCTTAGTCATGTGCACGTTATAATTATGGACAAATATAAATATAATAGATAGTTAGTAGTGAGTAAGAGAAAAAACGGAAAACGTATGAAGATATGACATGGGCATTATTACTTTATTTATCTATATTCACCGATTACTTTGTAATGCGTGCATTTTTGTTTATCATGCGTGTGTATTCGTCGCGTTTAAGCTCACGGCTATACTGATGATTGATTTTTATTCGTGTAACTTTACCCAACTATACAGTGGCCTATGTCCCATACGTGCCTATCTATGCACAAGAGTCAGTATTGGAGTATGGTAACAATAGCTCACGTGATAAATTATAATGAATATTCACTATGAGAATACAACTTGTACCACCGCACGCCTATCCGAGATGGTCGCTTTATTGAGGTAGATTTATCGGTAATTTTAACGCTTGATGACTTGGAGAATGTACGCTATTATGGATACAATAAAATAAATGTGAAACAAAAAGAAATAGTACACGATCGAAGTTTATCGTTTTTATTTATAGTTGATATTTGCAGTTGGCACATTCTTCTTTGCAATTTAGTTAGTACATCGTGAGACGCTCAACAAGATGATATTGTAAATAAGAAAAAAGTTCGTCGTTCGAAATAAATGGACGTGAGAATTATTCGACTCTATAATTTGATTCTATAAGATAGAGTGCGACCAACGGTCTTTGTGTCGAATTGGTAAGTATCGAAGTAAACCTGATCTCCCTTCCGACTTTACGCGCTTGGTTTGTCTGCTTCGTGCTTATTTTGCTATTAAGGGGTATGTGAAACCTTGGAATTTCAAAAAATCGATTTTTGGTTTATTTGCTTTCCTTATTGCGTAGAGTCTTAAGGCAGGATATACATTTAGAAAGGAAAAAATAAGCTATACTGAGGGTTTTTTTAAACTAAGAAATAATTATTCTGAAATTATCAAACTTTAGGAATACTGTAATAGTATATTTAAGTATACAAAACAATTTTATTAAGCGGCTATACCAGTGTGAACGCTGAAAATTTGGGTGATTTTCGGGAATTTTTTGGAAGAAAAGTACTCAATTAAATGTTTCGGAAAATTAAGAATTTGTTTCGCTATATTTGACCTATATTACATAATTTTTTCGTAGAAAAATATTAAGATCTAAGCGACTAATGCGCTGCCTTTGGAGGCGCCAAAAAAAAAGTTCCTCCACTTCTGACATGATTCCGGCTGATTGAGTAGCTGAAACCGAAAAAGGAAAAATGTCGTTAAACTGGAAGGTATTTCCTGTACAATGACCAAGGATTTTCGAAAAATATCAAAATCTAACAAAATGGCATAGTTATGTAAAAAGTCTGTTTTCTTGCCTACAAAATGGTCGTTTTTTTCAATTCCAAATCGTCAATTTTCATCGAATTAAAAATATCCTACGTCATTGTAGAGTAAAAATATTCAAAAGTACTCAGTTCAAATTTCAAGTCAATCGGATAATTGCTCTTTGAGTTACAATGTCAGCAAATTTGAAAAATCTCATTTCGAGAAAAACGCGTTTAAAGATTCAACTATCGATTTTTGCAAGATAAAATGATTAGAGATACGGCCTTGAAATATTTACCGGATATTCTTGAAAGTATAAACTGTCAAAAAAGGCAAAAAAAATCGATTTTTTTGAAAGTTTCACACTGGTATAGCCCCTTAAAAGATTTAGTAAAAATTTGAAAAATTGACCGAGTTATGACGATTTTAGTGGAACAGGTCAGAACTAGCGCTGCGCGGTGCATTGTATGGTTTCTAAGAGCATTGATATGACTTTGTCCAACCAGGCTGTTCGATTGTTATACGGTGCAGGAATCGCAGATTGAAGGTACGAAAAATAATTGTGATTTTTTCTCAAGCAAGTAGTCTATACACCAAGACACTTTCTTACAATTAAATTTTTCAATTAACAATTGGGACGAACGACCGGGGAAAAAAGTTCATATCTGAATATATCTGAATCATATCTGTAGAATCAGATATGATCAGACAAGAAAAATAGCCATATCTGAGCATGTATGATCATATCAGAGTCATTTTGATAATTTCGAGAGCAGACCCGGCCATATCGCAGCAGGTCTGACCAGATCCAACCCCCAGGCAAGATCTGATCTTGTTGGACCAGATCTGATTTTATTGGGCCAGATCTGAACATGTTAGGCAAATCTAATCTTATTGAACCAGATCTGCCTGTCCGTATAAGAATAAAATACCGTAGATCCCAGTAGACCTGAACATCCATGAACGTATCCATGAGATCATGGATAACGTATACACGGTTATCCATGATCCCAGTAGACCTGCCCATTTGATAGAATCATGGTTTATCTGAACTATCAGACCAGGTATGACTCCGACTATATCAGAGCAAATCTTACCCTGAGAAGATATGTGGCTTCCGGATGGAGGCCGTGTTAAGGATCAGCGTTGTGCCGACGTTTCGCAAACGTTACAGTCTGCATCATCAGGGCTGAGAGCTCCGATACTGAAGCCCTCGTGTCTCAGGTATTCCTTATATAGTTGCAGTCATCGTTCCAGATCGCTGCACCAGCTAATCAGATGTTTTAATTGATCAGCTGGTCAATTAAAAAACCGAGAGGACGGTGTGCCAAATAGGATTGACGTGATATCCTCCATCTCTGTTTAGATTGTCCGGATGTTTTCGGATTTCCAAGCCTTCTCGGTGTTTCCTGGAAAAATAGCTGTTTGATGGGGCCAGACTTTGGGCTTTGTCGAACTGGATGGCATGACCAGTCTCCATCCAATGTTCGGCCAGCGCTGATTGTGTAATATGGCCATATTTGATACACCGTTGGTGTTCTTTGATCCGTGTACTGATCTTCCTCCCGGTTTCTCCTATGTACACTTTACCGCATGAGCAGGATATCTTGTATTCTCCTGGTGCACTTAATGGTGGTCTTTGGTCTTTTGCACTCGGAATCACTTGAGCTAGTTTCTTCTGAGGTTTGAAGATCACTCGCACGTTACGTTTTCCAAGGACCCTGCCTGTGCGATCGGTTATGCCCTGAAGGTATGGAAGGGAAGTTGTTGCGGTTATTTGTCCTTCATTCTCCCCATCAGGTGCTGTAACCGTTTTCGGATCAGCTATTTTTCTTTTTAGATTTTTGATCGTTCTTTTGATGTTGCCTGGCTTGTAGCCATTGTCTCCTAAAGCTTTTCGTAGGTGTTCTAGTTCAACCTCCAGGGAGTCTGGTTCGGAGATCGGTAGAGCTCTGTAGACCAGAGGGCTTATG
>OX101783.1:67197723-67407723 GCA_944452715.1 Ophion slaviceki | reverse complement strand
TAGAATGGGTCACTCTATTCTAGAGAACTTTTTGAAAAAAAAATAAAAAAGGTAACCATCTTTAAAAAACATAGTTTTCGATTAGAAGCAAAAAAAACATTGACATTGAAAATTGATAATTTTTTCATCTTTTTTCAACGAAAGTATGGTGTAAAATAAAAACAAATTATCTAGTTACATTTGTCGATATCTCAATTAGATCAGGAGTAATCAGCGTTTAAACGTTTCCAAAACTTACATTTTTTTAACGCTTGAAAATGTCTTCGAGAAAAGGAGTCTTCACGGTGTACACGGTCGTGGCCGCATTTTTTTTTAATTGTAGAAAAATTATTAATCAGTATAAATGCTGCTATCTGGCTATGGAGGTTTTTAAAAAATCGAAATTGACAAAATGGCGGCGGTTTGAAAAAAACAGTATCGCATTTAGCCTAATTTTCGACAGTTTTTCGTTAAAAAATATTCATATTCAAAAAAAGCCTCCATAGCAAGAGAAAGAATGGCGTAAAGAATGTTTTTTTTCACAATTTGAGACGGAAAGCTTGAAAACTCTTACTTTGAGAGTGTACGCCGTTTTGAAAAACCACATTTCGAGAAAAACGCGTTTAAAGTTTGGAGTCTGGAATTTTCATATAAATTGTCTACTTGCGATCAATCGGCGATGCCGTGTCCATATTTATAACCGTCTATACTATCGGATAAAGAAAAAAAAACGATTTTCCACTGTAATGATCCTTTAATATGGCCTACCTTGCTTCAAGCTCATTCAACTCGATCACCACTCCGGTAGTATTTACTATTCCTTCATTAGCTGTCTTTGTCAGACAAGGACTTTTTTCCCTACCTTTTGTTCGGTCGCGTTCTACATGATCAACGATGGAGTGAGGTTTTTGAAATACAGGTACCGTTTGGCTTTTCGGTCGAACGTTGATCTGGCACTGGATTTCTCGTGAAGGATCCCGTTAATTTTTCTTTCAAAGGTCGAGCTCAACCGTGTCGGCTCTATATAATCGTTCAGAGCCTTTATATTTTGTTGTTCTAAATTGTCGAACAATTGTTTCGTTTTCCATAGAGAAATAAAAAAAAATTGCCAATTTTTCAAACATCAACAATATTGTATTGTGATATGAGTTCCGATATTTTTTCCTGGTAAACAGACCAGTTTAACGAGGTAAATTATCGAATCAACGAAAAGAAAATGTTGTGAGCCACGTTTCCAGCTCGGACGTGCTCGTGTAATCTTTGTTATTTTATTCTCAATTCAAAGAGCACGTATTCGCGACCGATACTCTGGTCAGGTATGTTTTATCTTATTTTATTCTTCTCTGTTTATCGATTTTTGTTCATTTTTATTCTTTGCTTCGACTAAACAAGCCGATGAAAATTTCGTAAATATTCATTACGGATACACTGAGAGAAATGTATGGTGTTCTTAACCATATTTTAACTATATTTGATATTTCCCTGGAAGGGGGGGAGGTGATAATATTTTACAGCCATAGTTACTGCCAAACCCCCATGGAAATTTATATACGCAAAAATATACTGCAAATTAAGTTTATTAATAATTGTAATATATGTGAAATGTATGCCATATATTAAAAATATATGTTGCATATATGTGCCAAATTCTAATTTTCGTAACGTTTTTATATATGAGATGTATATGCGTGGTATTACTGTATATCAATGTATCATATATCAATGATATATGTAGCATTTACCCTGCATATATATGACATATATTTAGCATATATGTTGCATACACACTGCATACATACCACATATATACTGCATAAATGGTACACATATGCTACATATATACAGATATGCGTAGCATATCTGTATATAGTGTTTATATGCAATAGTGTACTTTAACTGTAAGTTAAGTTTTTTTAAGTTTAAGTTTTAAGTTTTATTAAGTTTAACTGTAATAGTGTTTATACACAGCATATATCTCTTGTCAGGAATATGTATCAAAAATGTATGCGTCATATATGACGCATTAATGACACCTATATGAGTCATATATGACGCACACATTTTTGATATATTTTTCTGACAAAAAAATAGATTGAAAATATATCGGAAATATATGCGTCATATATGCCTCATATATGTATCATATATAGTGTTTATACGTAGCATATATTTTTTTGGTCAGAAAAATATATCGAAAATATATGGGTCATATATGCGTCATATATTTGGCGCATATATACTGAATATATTCGTATTATTCTATTTTTCGTCACTATATATGCGACCGATATATATATACGTAGCATATATTTTCTGCATATATTTTACATACATAAATTTCCATGCGGGAAAGTACAGTACCGCTTATTGATATTTTAGCAGTTGCATGAATCATGCACATATGTTTACCGCAACCACTAATCTTACAAACGTACGTTTGTGCGGTAATACTATATAATATAGTAGGTTTTTGTAAAATGGATATTCTCTGTTATTATCAAACATTTTCTTCCTCGCGATTCTAACAGTGAACTGAAATATATTCAGGGTGTCCCAGAACTGAATGCATTCCCTGAAATGGGGGGTTGGGGGTGAAAATCTGAGTCGATTGATATAAGCATGTGTGGGTCTCAGATCAACCCCTGAATTATTATTAATTTTTAAAGGCGGACCAATCAGGTGCGCCCGGTGCCTGTAGGTGCCGTGCTCCCGCGAGGCACCCCTGCGAGCGCGTATGGCTCACCGACGTACGCCGGCTCATCGGGCGCACCTGATTGGTCCGCCTTTAAAAATTAATAATAACTCAGTGGTTAATCTGAGACCCACACATGCTTATATCAATCGACTCAGAATTTCACCCCCAACCCTCCATTTCAGGGAACGCATTCAGTTTTGGGATACCGTGTATACATTCATTTAAGATGTTGCCTGTGATTTGCGACGATGTTCATAGTGATTTGTACCATATTATAAGATACTTTTGGTGCTTCGCAATAGTTTTGTACCATATAATAGTGATTTATACCGTATTATATGATACGACCTGTTAAATGCATAGTAATGTGTGCCCTACAAGAACAGAAGGTGAACTACAAGAAGAAGTGTTGAACTGATATCCTATTTTTGCAATGCAACAAACATACTATGTAACAGTTTGTGAGACATGCGTAGTTCTTAAAACTATTAAGCTGCGGTTGCTAAAACTGCAAATGATTTACGCCTTCGCTATAAGTAGACTTTACTATAATTTTTTTCGAATAGTCACTTTTCATAAGGTCTTCTAACAAATTATACTCGAAAAACGTTAATGTTAACCATATGAATTGTACAAACTTGAATAGAATAGTAGAAGTTTGACTGAAGAAAACTTAACGTGCAGTATACAACATTAGTGTTTGTACGCCGATTTTGTTATAGCACTGAATCAACCATATCTATATTTCCAAGCCTTTTACAATAGTGAATAATCATTTCCGGGTCAATAGATAGTCAAACACGCCACGCAAATCGCATGTTTAGGTATACTTTTCGCTCATCGTCGTGTTAACCATATTATCATTGCGGTGTCAATTAATTATAATGAATTTTTGTATACCCTCTTTTACCATGAGCGTTTGTTGTAAATACCAAGGATTTTTATTTCAGTGAAGAAATTGGATTGAATTTGCTGGTGTTGTACGAATCCGGGATAGCGAACCACACCAGATGCCTCAGTTTTTCGAAAGATAATTGATTAATTAACAAATTGCGATTGTAAACGTGGATTTCCTGTTTTTTCTTTATCGCGCACTCAGCGTACTGTGTATCGCATTGATATCAATTCTTTGCGATGCAAAAACGTGAGAAATTATAATAATATTCACAATTCGTCTGATTATCTTATCCACTTGAATAATCTCGAGTTTAAGGGGTCTTCTCACAATATCATAGATATTGATATAAAAGTTTTTTTTTCCAAGTTTTACTTGCACAGACTTTTCGGCTTTGATATAAAAGTTCTTACACCTCATACATACACATTCCAAAATATTATTCAAAAAAATTTGATTTATTTAAGGCCTTATATACGCGATTTTGCCAATTTTTGAAGGTACTTTGCTAGACGCGGTTAAAAAAAAAGACGCATATATTGACAATATTTTTTTACAGATGATTTATACACTTGATTAAGTATATGCGAAAAAAAATTAGAAATATTAACAAATGGCGGAGATATAACATAATAAAGAAATGAATTTTTTTTTGCGCAACGTTGATGGTGAAAGTACTCGGCATCGATGTGGGTGTCTGAAAAAAGTGAACATATTCATAATTGCATAATGAATGTATCTTCAGTGTGAACCAACAATATTATGAAAAAAATGATAATAATAACAATTCTTAACTTAAAATTAAAATTTTAAAATTTTATTTTTAAAATTTTAAAATAAAAAGAAAACCTTAAAATTGTTTACTCAATTTTCTGTCGGCATTTTATTTTTTATATTTGTTTGTGTCATTCAAATTTTTGTTTCTGTGCTTCACACGATAGGTGATGATACTAAGAATATGTTGTAAAAATTTCAAAGCGACCTGAACCTTCGTTCGAGAGTTAGAACTTTCACAAGGTTCAAAAAAGTGAATCGTGGCAAAACGGCTTTGAAGTTGGCGGTCGGGCGCGCCGCGCGGTATCTATTATAAATGCAATCTTACCTTATTTTTGGCATTTTTCAAATCTGTAAAGCTTAAAATATGCCTAACCGTTCAGGTTAATGGAATAAAAAATTATTTTAAAAAATAAAATTTTTGAAATTTTTCCCGTATTTGAGGCCCTAAGTCACTATTTATAGACAAAACTGATAGTTCAAAAAATGTCATAAAAAATTGTAGGTCTGCGCTGTTTATGAAATGTCGGAGATGGAACATCCGAAAGAAAAAAATCAAACTATTTTAGATTCAGTATGTTAATGGCTACAGTGCATATTATACGATTTTTTATATATGCAAAAATAACAAAATGGTGGACATTTTTCGAAAAAATAAAATAAAACGTGTTTTTTCACCATTTTTGGCAAAAAAGTAAATATCAAAATTTAAAAAATCCTTGATAAGCGTTATAGTTATAATTGTAAAGAATGTGTGGTTCAAATTCTGTAAGGATTGGTTTGATAGTTTCGAAGATTTTATCAACAAAGCCGTCGAAAAACGTTGTTTCGAGCAAAACGCGTTTAAAGTTTGTGTGGGTTACATAAATATATCAAATTTTTTTTAAATATATTCCGAAAGTGTATTTATTAAGTGTAACAATTTTATATCAATGTCTATGATATAAACCTATCAAAAAAATTCATGAAAATGGTCTTTTTTAGCGTCTAAAGTGAGAAGACCCCTTAATCTCATCTGCTTGAAGAATCGAGGTGACAGACGTGCTCTCGTGATCCTCGTTGTTCTGCTCGTTCCATCGAAAAGCACGTACCGCAGGGCAAACTTCTTGTATTTGAGAACGATTTACCCGTCCGGTCTCGACGATTTTCATATTCTTATGAATCTTTTCCGTTCTTGATCGATTGTCATTTCACTTTATAACGATCAAACGCCCTTCTGTAATGTTTTGGATGCTAATAATAGAATCGAGATATAACGGGGACAAAATACGAGGGTGGGGTGAAAAGTTTCCGGCCTGACCAAGAGATGGTGCCACTAGGTCTAGTTTTGGAGCGGCGTCCTACAGTACCATTCCTACCGAGCTTGTATGTACAGTTTCAGCCCAATCGCTGCGTTAGTTTGTGTTTGAGAGCACATTGCGCGAGACGCTTCCGTTGTTTTCGTAAAAATGGAAAGATTGGAAAAACGTGCTGTCATCAAATACTTCCATTTGAAAGGTTTTACACCAAAACAAATAAAAGAAGAGATGGATTCAGCACTAGGAGACTCCTCCCCATCATATTCAACTATTAATCAGTGGGTTTCTGAATTTAAAATTGGTCGTGTGAGCACCTCTGACGAGCTTCGCTCAGGACGGCCCGTTGAAGACACAACTTCAGAGATGATTGAAAAAATCCAAAAAATAGTGTTGGAAGACCGCTGGTTGAAAGTGCATGAGATAGCTGAGACCTGTAGGATGTCAGCTGAACGTGTGCGAAATATTTTGCACAACCATTTGAACATGGAAAAGCTGTGTGCAAGGTGGGTGCCGCGTTTGCTAACGCTCGACCAATCGAGCGTTTGCTAACGCTCGACGCTAACGACAATTTGGCGCTGTATAGACGTAATCCAAACGAATTTTTGCGTCGATTCATAACTGTTGATGAGACATGAGTCCACCACTACACTTCTGAAAGTAAAGAACAGTCAAAACAGTGGGTTGGAAAAGGGGAACCAACCCCAAAAACAATTTTATCAATTAGTTAAATTAACAATTAGTTTTTTGGGATGCGAGAGTTATGAGAAATGTATCAGTGTTGATGGAGATTATGTTGAAAAATAAAGCAAAAAAAAATTTTAAATATCGTTTTTCTTGGTCAGGCCGGAAACTTTTCACCCCACCCTCGTAAAAAAGGAAGCAATGAGATTGTCGAAACAGAGATCACAACTCGCTTTCAGCGAAGATTTGTTCCGCCGTGTTTCCTAACAGAGGAAGTTGACTGAACCGTGTGACCATCGATAGTATTCGAAGCTCAGCTAAGGGGTCGATCAAATATTGTCGCCGGTGCGAACGATAGGCATTTGTGCAAGGCAAACCTTTAGTGGAGACAAGATTTTTCTCGAAAACGTCAAATATCTACATTAGGGTGGCACAAACTTCAGCTCTTCCTTTTTTTCCTTTTTCTCACCATCCAATTATCTTCTTTAGAGAAAAAAAAAATTGACGCCGAAGCTGCGAGCGGAAAAACTTTTTAGAGCTCACTTGATCATTTTAAAAATTCATATTTTTATGACAAAATCGTTTTTTTTCGTCCACTTCTCATCAATTAATTTTACGGTTTAAAATTTTCAAATTAACCTCGCGAAAGCTCTAGCCGGCCAATGAATATTTCGTGGTCGCTCGAGGTTTTCGAAATTTACAATTTCCGCCAAAAATAAATCTCGCATGCACTGTAATTCCTTGTAGCATAAAAACAAAATAAACAGCGAAGCGTTACATTTTCTGAATGATTTATTATAATAATTTGTAACAAACACCAATCAGACGATATGC
The DNA here is from genome assembly GCA_944452715.1 of Ophion slaviceki. Lineage (NCBI taxonomy): Eukaryota > Metazoa > Arthropoda > Insecta > Hymenoptera > Ichneumonidae > Ophion > Ophion slaviceki. Next base: position 67,400,567 of record OX101783.1, on the reverse strand, counting down.
GTTATTATGTATAATTATGTATTATTGGATTATGGCGTCGCTCGTCACAAAGTACAGTTACGATTGGTCCGCAGTTTGACTAACGAGACCAACATTTCAGTCTCACGAATAAAACGACTTATGAGATTGTTTACGGACAAGAGCGTTAAAGAATTATTTTATGAGAGCGAAGATTATAATTTTTGGGTTAGAAGTGTGAGGTAAATTTGAAAAATCTGTGTCTAAAGAAAAAGGATTGATTGTTTTGAAAATTTTACACAGCGTCAAATTTATGAGTAAGGAGAGTAAAAAAAAATTGGCGAAAATTTGAATTTCGCGAGGTTAATTTGAAAATTATAAAGCATAAAATCCATGGTAGAGAAGTGGACGAAAACAATAAATCGATTTTATAATGAAAACTTGAATTTTTGGGAGGCTTAAGCGATCTCTAAATATTGTTTACCGCTCGCAGCTTTCGCGACAATTTTTTTTTCCTTTAAGGCGGGATATACATTTACAACGATCAAAAAATCGATTTCTTTTTTTTCTGTTTAAACGATAAAACTATATATGTAGAATATTTTCCCGAAGTTTTAAAATGAAATTCGAAAACCGTCAAACGTTACAGCGAGTCAACGCTGTGCCTCACCGCTCGGATTCGGAGCGGGCGTAAACTTCAAACGCGGTTTTTCTCAAAACTGCATTATCGAAATTGGCGTGCAGGATTACTCAAAAACTATCAAGCCGATTGAGTTGAAACTTGGTGGAAATATTGATAATATTGGTACCTTCTACTTGACGAGAATTGTTTTTGAAAAATCGAAAAAAAAACTACTTTTTTAATCCACATTTTACAGAAATGTTGCGTGAAATGTTGATTTTTTTTGTCAATGCGTGCCATTTTCTTAAATTTACATTTTCTTCATTTTAATTACCGTCTCTAATTGCTGGGTTTTTCATTTGATTGAACAATTTATTTTTTATGCAATAAAAACGCAACACGAATGTTAAATTAAAACGGTCGTAAATCCGTCAAAAATGGAAAATTTCAAAAAAATCCTACGTGGCGAACGAGAAAAACTATCGAAGAATATTGTACTCAAGGAATTATTTTTAAAAATTCCTAAACATACCTCAATGTACATTTTTTCCAGTAAAAAAATCCGGACCCAATCGAAACATTAGTTTTTGAGATAAAAATTCCCGAAGTTTACCTGTTTTTCTCGCCGTTTATTCAGGTACCTCCCCTTAAAAAATCCCTCAATATTGCTTATTTTTTCCCTCTCTAAATGTATATCCCACCTTAACCCTTTCACACCTGACTGGACATATGCTGTCCCAGTCTGGAAAATTTTTGAAATTACGGCTGGGACAACATTGTCCCAGTTACTGAAAAACATAGGCGCGTTTCAGTGGTGAGGAATTCGCACCCTTATTGAGCAAGTTTCATAAAAAAAGTTATTTCATCGTAATAATCACTCGGAGGAGAAATAACTGTTCCCGGTAATAAGGCGCACTAAACTGATTTTTTCGCCGTATGAAAGGATTAAAGAAGATAATCGGATGGTGAGAAAAAGGAAAAAAATAGAGCTCAAATGTGTGCCACCCTAATTTGCACGGTAGGTAACGTCTATAATCTCGTATCAGATCCACGTACTTATTAAATAATAGGTGCGGTCGCTTTTGTCTTGATGGAAATTTCACTTTTTTATTGCCGTATTGATCGATTCGATCTCATGCAATTAATTTCCAAAAACACTTATTTTGTAAATAATTGCATAAAGATAGTTTCGTAAGGTATTTGGTTACGTTTTGACGCAGCCCAGCTTTGTTTTAAGGGGAGATATACACCTAGGAGCCGGAAAAAAGATGATTTTTGTGAATTTTTTCAAGGAAAATTATTAATAATTTCGGATTGGGGTTTTAATTATCTAAAGGTATATAAATTCGAAAATATATTTAATTTCCTTTATTTAAAAATATCAAAAATATACAAGGATATTGTACGATCCTTGGAGCGTCGTAAAAAAATCTTCGTATACGGTACCCACTGGCGTTTCTTCAAAAATCATCTGAAAAAAAAACCAAAAAGATTATTAAATTAGATACTATAATCTAGTACTTGTCATAGCCGATTTTAAAAATATCGATTTATGACAAAATGGCGGACGTTTGAACATAAAAAGTGATTTTTGGGCCAAAAATTAGTTATTATTTTGCCTATAAAACAAAAACTAATTAACGGAAAAAAAATCCTATGACAAGTACTAGATAATGGTGTATAGAATAACCACAAAAAACCTCAAGGCAATCGGTTCATTGGTTTTTGAGAAATATTGGGTACCGATTTGAAAAACGTGGTTTTGAGAAAAACGCGTTTGAAAATTTGGGAATGAATAAATCATGAAATTTGTCAACTTACATGGAATCATCGATACCAGGCCCATAGTGTAGGTCTTCTACGGTCGACGGAATGTTCATAGCTTCTAAATCCTCGGCCTCGACCATCTAGGCGTATATCTCCCCTTAAGGGGTGCCACCACTTGCGATTTTGAAAAAATCGATTTTTTTTATTGCATTTTTTTAAATGCAATTTGAAGTGCAGTTTTTTTTTGATGCCCGGAATTCATCTATTCCGGGCATCAAAAAAACTGCACTTCAAATTGCACTTGCGTAACATGTAACACTCTATGTAAGCTTACAAAAAAAAATATTTTCTTCGTGTAAACTGAAATTGAAACTTTAAACGCGTTTTTCTCAAAATGGCATTTCTGAAGTCGGTGACCAAGATTACTCGAAAACTAATGAACCGATCTTCTTGAAATTTTGCAGGCTTATTTAATACATAAAAATGTAGTCTTTAATCGTTCGAGTTTTTTTTCGAAAAAAAAATGGCCGTTTTATAGGCAAAAAACGGCCGTTTTTTTCGTTAAAATCGAACCATTAACTTTGACTGTCCGCCATTTTGTGAAAAATGAATATTTTTTAAAATCCTTCGATTAAAGACTAGTTTATACTTATATTTGACTAAATCCATCAGCATTTTTTTTCAGATGATCCACTTCGCCGCAATGTTGGTCACCGCAAACCGTGTATATAAAAACATTATTTCATTGACGGCCATTTGCCACTAAACAATGTAATATTTTTCAATAAAAAAAATACTGAAAGTTCTTCAAGATGTGTTCTTTAAGATGGTATATTGATCGATTAAAAAAGTTTTGTAGTTTTCTTTTAAAAAATTCATGAAAAAGGCCTTTTTTGCGCTACAAGTGGGGGTAGCGCCTTAATGCAATCAAAAAGAGATTTTTCACTTTACATTACACACTCTCTGCTAACGTCGTCATCGGTCGCTGGTCAAATTAAAAAAGTGACTGATACCTGAGAAATTAAAGCTTGTGAAACATTGAGACAGTTGTTGCATGCAAAAGGTCCCACGGATCGAAAACGATTGTTAAGGTGATGCGCAATCGATGTCGCCAACGCGAACTCGTTTACGACTGTTGGTGAGTAACCTGACGAACTGGCGATGGTTCACGCTAGCTCACGCATTGTGACGAAGCGACACACGTAATTAGGTCGATTACGCATTTTGTTAGAGTCGTTTTTTTTGCTTCTTTCACCGTTTAATTAAGGGGCTATACCAGTGTGGACGCTAAAAATTTGGGTGATTTTCGGGAATTTTTGGGAAAAAAGTACTCAATTAAATGTTTCGGAACATTAAGAATATATTTGGCTATATTTGATCTATATAACATAATTTTTTCATAGAAAAATATTGAGATTCAAGCGACAAAAAGTTCCTCCACTGCTCACACGATTCCGGCCGATTGAGTAGCTGAAGCCGAAAAAGGAAAATTTTTTGTTAAACTGGAAGGTATTTCCTGTACAATGACGTAGGATTTTCGAAAAATATCAAAATTTAACAAAATGGCGTAGTTATGAAAAAGTCTGTTTTCTTGCCTATAAAATGGTCGTTTTTTCAATGCCTAATCCTCGATTTCCATCCAATCAAAAATATCCTACGTCATTGTAGAGTAAATATATTCAAGAGTTCTCAGTTCAAATTTCAAGTCAATCGGATAATTGCTATTTGAGTTACAATGTCAGCCAATTTGAAAAATCTCATTTCGAGAAAAACGCGTTTAAAGATTTAACTATCGATTTTTAAAAGATAAAATGATTAGAGATACGGCCTTGACATTTTTACAGGATATTCTTGAAAGTATAAACTGTCCAAAAAGGAAAAAAAATGATTTTTTAAAGTGTCACACTGGTATAACCCCTTAAACGTAAATGTTAGACGTGTGCAAGTAGCAGAATTGGTCGGGTCAGGTCGGGTCGGGTAATTAGACTGTGATTCGGATCGAGTATCTGAATTTTTCGAGTACCCGTGATCGGACGGGTATACTCGAACTTTATCGTGTACTCGAGTTTTTCGATATTCGTCTCACATCGGGTACTCGATAAGCCGTGTTGTGGGAAAAAAATTCAAATTTCGGTTCCATGAAAACGTACCAAAACGGACGAAATAGACTCCAGCTTTATGTTTTCTACTCTTCCCCGATAGGTTGGAGTTCACAAGAAATACAAATAATTGATTTCATAATTTTAGTATTTTTGTTATGTGTATATTTAAAAAATTTAGAAACTTCTTCTAAGACACTCGCATTTTAGGAAATATCGAGATATTTGAATGTCCAAAAACTGAATAAAAGCAAGATTCTTCATCGAATTTTCATTCATCATGTCTAGTGCTAACTGGTAATTTCGGCGATTCATTCTTCTTAATTTAATTTCTTCTCATTTTTAAATTTTTCCCAGAAAAAACTTGTTCTTCAAACGCTTATATCTTTGAAACTAATCAAGATATTTTCAATTTGTAAAAAGGTCAAATAGAAGCCACATTCTTCTCGCTTCAAATAAACGCAGGGCGTTGAATGTTAGTATTTTTGGTTTTTTTCTCAATTTAAAACCCACGTTAAAAAAAGTAACACTTTAAGGCATTTGCCGAAACCGAAGATATTTATTGTAATTTTTTTCCTTACGCACACTTTTTAGTGATGCCAAATAAAATTGTTGGTGTAAATAATCGGATTTATTAGTCCAAACAAAACGCTATTGACTTCAATGACATGATAAAATTGAAAGTTTTCTTTCATTCCAAATATATATTGTTAGCTGAGGACAATGTATTATTGAAACTATCTGAAAAATTATCGCGAACAAATTATACAGTTTTGAATGCATTTTCTGCAACGAACAAAAAAGCGTTTCAATTCATAACATGAAAATTGTTGATTCGAGTACACAAGAAAAATGGAATTTCGCTCGTTTGCTTTAGATAAAATTTCTGTTGAGTAAATGTGTTATTTTATTTTTTTCACCATACCCGATATTGATTTTCAAGTAAATTATTCGTTAAAATATGAATATTCCATTTTGATTGAAAAACATTAAGCAAATGTCTGAATTGGTTAAAAAATTATGAAAAATAAAATTTGCTTCTTGCGTATTTGGTTAAAAAAATTCAACCAAACCATGGCCGTGCGCCTCCGAAATTATAGGTGTGAGGAAACCCGTAGTTCTCGGAGTAACCGCTAGGAGCCGCACGCGCGCTCGTTTCTCGTAAGCGTAGCGCGAACCGAAAATCTACTTAAGGGGTTACCCCCATTTGCGATTTTGAAAAAATCGATTTTTTTTATTGCATTTTTTTGAAGTATAAGTATCCGGGCCCATACTTCTGTATGGGCCCGGAATACATGACTCTATGTAAGTTTACAAAAAAAAATATTTTCTTCGTGTAAACTGAAATTGAAACTTTAAACGCGTTTTTCTCAAAATGGCATTTCTGAAGTCGGTGACCAAGATTACTCGAACACTAATGAACCGATCTTCTTGAAATTTTGCAGGCTTGTTTAATACATAAAAATGTAGTCTTTAATCGTTCGATTTTTTTTTTCGAAAAAAATGGCCGTTTTATAGTCAAAAAACGGCCGTTTTTTTTCGTTAAAATCGAACCATTAACTTTGACTGTCCGCCATTTTGTGAAAAATGAATATTTTTTAAAATCCTTCGATTAAAGACTAGTTTATACTTATATTTGACTAAATGCATCCGCATTTTTTTTTTCAGATGATCCACTTCGCCGCAATGTTGGTCACCGCAAACCGTGTATATAAAAACATTATTTCATTGACGGCCATTTGCCACTAAACGATGTAATATTTTTCAATAAAAAAATTACTAAAAGTTCTTCAAGATCTGTTCTTTAAGAAGATGGTATATTGAAGGATTAAAAAAGTTTTGTAGTTTTCTTTTAAAAAATTCATGAAAAAGGCCTTTTTTGCGCTACAAGTGGGGGTAACGCCTTAAGGGAAGGTTCTGCCTTGTTGGGCAAATAAATGTTCGATTTTTTCACCAATTTTTTATGCCGAAAGTATTAAATACAGAATGTTGAGATTTGGTATGTTGACTAAGCGGTCTTTATTGAATATCAAAATATTTTTTAAAGTTTGACAAAACTTGGTGGTGGGAGTGGAAGGAGCCGCGTATGCCGGTGCGCGGGCGATGACATTCTTCGCTTGCGGAAGTCCTAAGTCCTGGACAGGTCATCGAAAGCAAATGAAAATCAAACATATTTTTCCTTTGTACAATATTGTGTATAAGTTGACCTAGAATCAAGAAGAAAAATTGAAAAATAAAGAAATAGTGATAAAAAAACTGCGAAAATTTTTGGGAAAAAGAAACAAACTTTCTTTTAATCGCTCTCTATTTTTTTATTTTTCAATGTTTCTTTTCAATTCTAGGTCAACTTATACACAATATTGTACAAAGTAAATATATGTTTGATTTTTTTGCTTCAGATCACCTGTCCGGGACTTAGGACTTCCGCAAGCGAAGAGTGTCATCGTCCGCGCACCGACATACGTGACTCCTCCCACTCCCACCACCATGTTTTGTCAAACTTTAAAAAATATTTTGATGTTCAATAAAGACCGCTTAGTCAACATACCAAATATCAACATTCTATATTTAATACTTTTCGCATAAAAAATTGGTGAAAAATCGAACATTTTTTGGCCCAACAAGGCAGAACCTTCCCTTAAGCGAAATCTTTTCTTCGAAATAAATCATTAAAGGAGGTCAGGAAATGGCGAGTTTATAACAAAAAATCATCGAGGTAGAACTCTCAGTTGCGTTTCTTATTTAGTTTTGGCTTTATGAAATATTCTATGCATTTAGTAGACGGGCATTGATGCCTTTTACCAACGCTTGAATAGCACACAAAATACGCACATAGCAGGTCGTATCTTATAATATGGCACAAATCACTATAAACATCATCGCAAATCACAGGCAACATTTTTAATCAATGTATATATATTTCAGTTCACTAATAGAATCTTGGAGAACTACATTTTTGACAGTATCGGGGAATATCCATTTTATGAAAATCTATTACTGGTGCGCAACTAAGTTCCCGGGTTTCATACATGGATGGCGCTAGCGGCACATGTAGTCGGCATACAGATCTGAAATTGGGTATCTTTACAGTTAGGACATCTGTTAAGAATACCCAGTCGTAATATAAACAAATATCGCAACGCAACGACCTTTTTCCTAACCTCGAAAATGTCAAAGTTTGTGCCAAATAAACAGCATTTGGGGGAAGCATTGCTTTTCTACTTCAACCTAAAAAAAACGGCAGCTGAAGCACGTCGGTTACTTGAGGAGGCCTACGGCGAACATATACCATCAAAAGCAACGTGTGTAGATTGGTTCAAGCGGTTCTGAAGTGTCGATTTTGAGACTGGGGACAAGGAGCGCTTGGGAAGAACGCAAACATTTGCGGACGCCGATCTGCAAGTGTTATTGGATGAAGATGACACTCAAACAGAAGATCAACTTTCCGAGGCATTAAATGTGACTCGGCAATGTATTTCGAAACGTTTGCAGGCCATGGGAAAAATTCATAAGGAAGAAAAGTGGGTGCCGCATGAGTTGACTGAGAGACAAACGGAAAATCGAAGAGCCAATTCCGAAATTTTGCTTTTGCGGCAGAACAGAAAGAGTTTCCTGCATCGAATTGTTACTGGCGATGAAAAATGGATATATTTCGAGCATCCCAAACGCAGAAAATCGTGGCTTTCACTTGGCGAAGCGTCAACATCGACGGCACGGCCAAATCGCTTCGGAAAAAAGACAATGCTCTGCGTTTGGTGGGACCAGGAAAGAATCGTGTACTGTGAGCTGCTGAAACCGGGCGAAACTGTCAATGGGCATCGCTACCGACAACAACTAATCAATTTGAACCACGCATTGCTCGAAAAACGGCCAGAATGGGACACGAGACACGAACGTGTGATATTGCAGCACGACAACGCTCCGTGCCATCGCAGTTCCATCGTCCAGGACACCATAAAAACACTGAAATGGGATCTGCTACCGTACCCGCCGTATTCGCCAGACCTGGCCCCTTCAGACTATCACTTGTTCCGGTCGATGGCGCATGGCTTGGGTGGGCTACACTTGGCCAATTACGATGCAGTACAAAATTGGTTGGACGAATGGTTTCAGTCCAAAGACGCGTCTTTTTATCGTCGCGGTATTTATGTATTGCCAGAGAGATGGCAACAATGTGTAAATAGCGAGGGACAATACTTCGAATGAACCCGTTTTTGTATTTATCTTGAAATTTTCGATTTTTTTATTGGTAAAAAAACCCGGAAACTTAATTGCGCACCTAGTATATTATCTACCATTGAAGAATAAACGTCTGTTTGTAAGATTGGTGGTTGCGGTTAACACATATTCATAATTCATGCAACTGCTAAAATATCAATAAGCAGTTCTATACTTTTAGCAGTGACTATGGCGATAAAATATTATTGTCCCCTCAGGAAAATATAAAATATAGTTAAAATATGGTTGAGAATACTATACATTTCTCTCACTGTACATCAAGTAGCGAAAAACATGTCATTCTAGCCTTTAAGGGGTACCCCCACTTGCGATTTTGAAAAAATCGATTTTTTTTTATTGCATTTTTTTGAAGTGCAATTTGAAGTGCAGTTTTTTTTTATGCCCGGAATAGATGACTCTATGTAAGTTTACAAAAAAAATATTTTCTTCGTGTAAACTGAAATTGATACATTAAACGCGTTTTTCTCAAAATGGCATTTCTGAAGTCGGTGACCAAGATTACTCGAACACTAATGAACCGATCTTCTTGAAATTTTGCAGGCTTATTTAATACATAAAAATGTAGTCTTTAATCGTTCGATTTTTTTTCGAAAAAAATGGCCGTTTTATAGCCAAAAAACGGCCGTTTTTTTTCGTTAAAATCGAACCATTAACTTTGACTGTCCGCCATTTTGTGAAAAATGAATATTTTTTAAAATCCTTCGATTAAAGACTAGTTTATATTTATATTTGACTAAATCCATCCGCATTTTTTTTTTCAGATGATCCACTTCGCCGCAATGTTGGTCACCGGAAACCGTGTACATAAAAACATTATTTCATTGACGGCCATTTGCCACTAAACAATGTAATATTTTTCAATAAAAAAGTTACTAAAAGTTCTTCAAGATGTGTTCTTTAAGATGGTATATTGATCGATTAAAAAAGTTTTGTAGTTTTCTTTAAAAAAAATCATGAAAAAGGCCTTTTTTGCGCTACAAGTGGGGGTAACGCCTTAAACCCTAATCACTAAAACTATGCCATAAGAAATGATACTTCTGATCATTTCGAGCTGCTGCAGACGCCTTGAAGTTAAAGGGCGAAGACAATACGCTGTGTCTAAGATTTGTTCAATCCACGATATGAATAAAGTAAAAAAAAAACCGGGATAGTGTTTTCGTTGGCCAGTTATTTTTTCGTTGCGAGCATTCAAAATCGACGCTGGTGGGGAGTAGGGGCACGAGCTGTTTTGTCGACGCGGTTTTATGGGGCGTCCGGGCGTCTATAAGTGGGACACACGCTCTTGCATCCTCAGTATTTCCTTGTGGACTCACCGTCAGTCAAGATCTTCACCTGCGCCCCAGCAAGTCTTCCGCACATTACCTCCGGTTCTGCGCTTCGAACCATTGTGCGATTATTCTTTTTTTTTGTTTAATTCGTCAAGTGCACCGCATCGTTGCATGCTCACAAGTAACCGTAAGTCGATCAATTTTGTTTTCCCAATTTCGTATCGATATTTTCAAATGACATTTCTAATCACTTTCTCGTCGATCGAATTAACAAGTGGTATTATTGACACATTGTTAATTGTGTTAGCGATCATAAGGTATGAAATACAACAATAAAGGCAATTTTTTTAACTAAACATTTTCTTGTTTTCTGTAAATTTCAATTTTTCTACATTTTTCGAAAAAGCACGTTTTTTTTACATTTTTTGAAAAAGTAATTTTTAAATTTTTTTTTGAAAATGTGCAATATTTTACATTTTTTTAAAACGTATTTTTTTAAACATTTTCTCACATTATCTAACTTTCTTTGAAGTACTAAAATTGCGAATATTTTAGAGTTTCGAATATTCCAAAATTTGTTTCCTATAATACGTAATGGGCAGTGAAGTTTAACTTTGACCAAAAAAATATCGTTTTTCTCATCGATAATAATAGTCGGAAGTTTTTATTTTTTCATTTTTCGCTCGTTTTCTTTTTTCGTTCAATTCTAAAGAAAAAGAAACCCGGACGCGCTATCTTGCCGCGAGTTTATAATTGTTCATTGTGGAAATTGCTTAATGTTTGTCTCTTCGCTTCCGCGTTTTACTTCATTATTTTGAAATTAAGTCGTTACAACGCAATTTCTTCCGTTTAATGGACACTAGATGTGACGTGAAAAAAAATCAAACAGCAAAGGAACAAAAGGCAAAAATAATAACATATTGACAATGTGAGAATTGTTGTTACGATATGAAAGCGATAAACACCGTGAACGGCACGAGAGTTGCACGTTCGATGTATGAGCTTCGCGGGAGATGAGCATCGAAGACACACACGAGACTAGTATTTCTTCCGCTCGACATACTTTCGTCGTGCAAGTCATGGCTTCGATAGGAGAAGGAAAAAATCAGGTTAACGTGGACCGGTTAATCATAGGCAAAAAAATACGGGATAAATGAATTTTTTGTTGAAATATTATTTTTTGAACCTTTTGGAATACGGGACAAATGAATATTTCGTTGGAATATTATGTGTTGAAAGTTTGAAATTTTTTGGAAAGACATTTAAGTAGAATAAAAAATTCGTTTAGTCGATTGGATTATTCGCGTTATTTACTTTAATTGATCACTAGTCACATGCAAATTCAAGAGTTATTAAAAAAGAGATTTTAATTAAAACAATCAGTAAGTTCATTCATTTTATATCTGTATTGGCAAATTATTCACGTCGATGAATTTCAATTTTCGTATTCTATCTGCAATTATAGCAATTGAACCTCAATTTCATATTTCGTTGCGATGGCAATATCATTGTCGAATAGTGACCGCGGTAAAATATTCGGATGCAACTGGATCGGTAAAAGGTTAAGGGGGTACGTGGGCTTCGAAGCAACAAAAAGCATATTTTCTGCATTAAAAAAAATATAATATATAAATTATTTTATTCAAAATGTGAAGCACATACAAGAGCAAAATTCAAAAAATATAAAAATAAAAAATCCAACAATTTGGGAAAACCAGCCGGTGGGACCTGGTTTCCGGAGACCCCTAAAAAAAGTGTCCTCGTAGTGGTCAGGATAACTCATGATAGCTTTATCTGAAATTAAGAATTCAATTTTTTTCTCTTAGTAGATAAGTATACCTCGTGATTGAACGAAAGATTTAAAAGAAATTTGAAATTTGAATTTTTGGCAGAGTTGTGTATGCAAAATAGTTCAATTTTTGGTACAATTTACACTACGTTTATTCTTGTAAAATTATTTGTAATAAAAAAACCTTTGTTCAATCACTAGTCAATGCTATTTTGAAGAAGTGTGCAAAATTTCAATAAGATCGATCCATTAGTTTTTGAGAAATAGTGTCCACCGACTTCAAAAATATTGATTTCAGAAAAATGCGATTTAAGTTTACGTAGAAATAAAACGAACACATTTTTTTAACTTAAGGGGTTAGGCCACTCTAGAGGCCGAAAAATAGGCTTTATGGGGATTTTTTTTTCAGCAAAACTACAAAATAAATCGAGACTACAAAAAAGGATGTTTATCATACATATCAGTGACTGTAAAAAATAATTTTTTTGAAGCGATTAATTTCAAAATGGCGGCTGTGCAGATTTTATCTCAAACTTGCATTTTTTAAGTTGGCCAGAAACATAACTCAGACAATTTTCAACCGATTCACTTGAAATGTTGAATATATCTTGAAAAATACATTGCCTCTGGAAGTACGTAGGATTTTTTTTTGTATTGCCTAGTTCATTTGTTATTAACAATTATCTGGCGACTTTTTCGGCAAATTTTTCACTTTCCAAAAATTTGCCTAAAAAATCGTTAATAACAAATGAACTATGCAATATAAAAAACATCCTACGTGTATTTTTCAATATATATTCAACATTTCAAGTGACTCGGTTGAAAATTGTCTGAGTTATGTTCCCGGCCAACTTGAAAAATGCAGTTTTGGGATAAACGCTGCACAGCCGCCATTTTGGGATCAATCGCTTAAAAAAAATTGTTATATACAGTCACTGATATGTATGATAAACACCCTTTTTTGTAATCTCGATTTATTTTGTAGTTTTTCTGAAAAAAAAATTCCCAAAAAGCCTATTTTTTCGGCCTCCAGAGTGGCCTAAGGCCTTAAGTAGAATCTCCGTTTCCAGCTCCATAAAGCAAAGATCCTACTGCAGCAGCGATGTCCAGGCCATCCTTTTGTTCCTGCCGTGATTTCTTGAAATTTTCAAACCCACCTAACCCCTTAATGAAAGTACAACGTAATACTCAAGCCTCAATTATGACAATAAATAGATGCATAAGAGTGGAATCGAGCGAGTGGACGCATCTAAACTAGTTCTAAGCTCGTCGAATCAATAAGCAATGAAATATGAATATTTAAGCATCCGATACAAGTGTAAAGAGCGAAAGTATGGAAAATGTCTACTTAGCATTCGCCAAATAGCTCGGTAGAATAGTGAGACATTATGTCCCTTCTCAGCCCGCCCAAGAAAGTCCTTATCGGCTGCATATCGTAACCTTAATTGTCTACTATGTTCGTCGTACCGGCTGACCTAAAAATGCGTAGTTGAATTCGCAAAAGCGTTTGTCGTGACAACTTAATCGCACGGCAAGGTCTCAAAAAAGAAAACAAAGGAAAACAAGTGCCGGTCAATTTTCTCAGCCGCGATCCAAATTGTGATAAAGTGTAACGTTTTTGGTAAATGTTCGGAAGTGGGGCTCCTGCTAGAATCAGGCTACTTCTTTTCTTATTTTTTGTTTGGGTTTGTTTGGGTCGCGATGTTGTAACATAAAATGTAACGTTTTTGGCAAATATTCGGAAGTGGGGCTCTTGCTAGAATCAGGCTAATTTTTTTCTTGTTTTTTTTTGTTTGGGTTTGTTTGGGGTTGTTTGGGCGATCCAAATTGTGATAAATGGTAACGTTTTTGGTAAATGTTCGGAAGTGGGGCTCCTGCTAGAATCAGGCTACTTTTTTGCTTATTTTTTGTTTGGGTTTGTTTGAGGTTGTCTGCGTTTGTTTGTTTGGGCTGTAACGTTGTAAAATGTAACGTTTTTGGCAAATATTCGGAAGTGGGGTTCCTGCTAGAATCAGGCTAATTTTTTTCTCATTTTTTGTTTTGTTTTGTTTGGGTTTAAGGCAGGATTCTACTTTGAGACCATGAAAAAAACGCTATTTTCGTGAATTTTTTCTGAGAATACTATTAAAGATATCGATATGGGGTTTAAACTGTTCAATAAATACACTCTTTAAGTACATAAAAAGAAAAATTAAAATGTATTTTATTCATTTTTTGTACACGTAAAATATGTTTAAAGCCAACGCCTCGAAAAGCAGGTACCGTTGCCGTGGTCGTGAAATCTTCCCGACGGATGGTCTGAAACAAAAAAATCAAATAGTTTCATGTTCAGTATGTCTTCAGGAACCGACCTAACTAGAATATTTTGTATACGTGCAAAATTAACAAAATGGCGGCTAAAATACGAAAAAAATGCGTTTTTTTTGGGTCTTTTTTTGCAATAAAAAATAGTTCTAATCAAAATTTTAAGTTGATTGTAGTTAGGTCGGTTGGTACACACATATAGAATATGTGTTCCAAATTTCACAAGGATCGGTTCAGTACTTTTTGAGTTATCACGACCACGGTACTTGAAAATGTCGTTTCGAGAAAAACGCGTTTAAAGTTTTGGTGAGTGATAGGTAGGTGCTCAGGTAGGTGCGTTCGAAAGGCGAAAAAGGATAGTTAGACTGCTTGGAACTTTATAAAATTTTGACCGAACATTCTTGAACATATTTACTTTCGAAAAATGTAAAAAAAAAAATTTTTTTTTCAAAGTTTCATAGTAGAATCCTGCCTTAATATATATATTTATGAAACCATTCAAACAAAAATTGGGCTGATTTTAGCAGGAGCCCCACTTCCGAATATTTACTACGTTTTTTTTCACAACTTATTGTGCGACGCGTATGGACGGTGGTTATCGAAAATGATAAATATGTAACGAAGATCATTAAAGTATTTGGGTGCGTAATATTGAGAATGCAGGTATCGGCTATGTAAATATTTCGTGCTGTCGGAATTTTTTTTTATGACACCGGAAAACTACGTTCATTCCAATCGTTGTTTTTTAATCTCATGAGGAAGTATTCTATTGTAAGTATATAGGAAGTAGTCTATTGGAAGGAATTCTATTGTTCTGCGTGACGCCTGTTCCGTCGAAAATTTCCATATTGCCGCAGGTACATTGTGAAAATAATCGAAGAAATATAACTCCATGAATAATATATATATATATATTTTTTGATATGCTAAGAAGGAATTTTATCGCGCGATTAAAAAGCAGATTAAACAATTTTTAGTTCAATATTTTCGGATACTATTCTTCTTTTTGAGATTGCGTTTCAGCCCTTCGAGTTGAGGAATATATTATTTTCCTTTTTCTTCGTCCATTCGTATCGTGACTAGTATCTACTCTCTCTTGATTTCTCTGTCAGGATTAGAACGACGGTATCAACTACTTTAAACGTTTATCAGCAACACTGGCCTTTCTTCTCGCGTAACACGTGGATGCTCATTTAATTCGAAAGAAGCCTCGGATAGAGTCGCGGTTTTAACAGTTCATTGAATTGTCTCTCGATGTTGACCTGAAAAAAGCCAGGGACCCCGATCTTGTAAAACCCGTTTGCCTCCAGCGTGTATACGTTCCGTTTTCATCTGTTCTTCAGTTCTTGTACACATATATCCATATGAAAGTATAAATATATCAGTAGGTACCGTTTCATTACGATTAGGCCGACGTTTGGCCCTGACCTATTCAATTTTGGGAAGCCCAATTTGAAGGGTCAGAGTGATGCATTTTTTTCCAGCAACACATTGGTTGGAATTAATTAATTTGTTCCCAGCATGCTGTACACATGTTTGTGGTTACAATGTAATTTTTTCGGAAGAAAATCTTTCAAATTGTTCGTTACACGCGAATCATCCTTAAGGGGTGGGGGTGGGGGGTGAGGTTAATTCGCTATAAAAAAACCACATTTACGATAATTTTTTTCGACAACACATTTAATATATATTTATTTATGTAATTGGTATATAATAAAAGGACATTTGAAGAATATTCTGTAAACTTTTCATTAATAATGAAGCTGCAATGAGTCATTGACATCAAATCTTCGCAGACGCCTAAAAAAAAGTTACATTGCGGTTCACCGCATAACTCATCGCTGGATCATCTGAAATAAAAAAACCAAAAAGATGTTATTAGTTGATAAGTTCCTCAAGGAAAGGTTCTGCCTTGTTGGGCCAAAAAATGTCCGATTTTTTACCAATTTTTTATGCGAAAAGTATTAAATATAGAATGTTGAAATTTGGTATGTTGACTAAGCGGTCTTTATTGAACATCAAAATATTTTTTTAAGTTTCACAAAACAGGGCGGTGGGAGCGGGGGGAGCCACGTATGTCGGTGCGCGGGCGATGACATTTTTTGCTTGCGGAAGTCCCGGACAGGTGATCTGAAGCAAACAAAGCAAACATATTTTTACTTTGTACAATATTGTGTATAAGTTGACCTAGAATCAAGAAGAAAAGTTAAAAAATAAAAAAAATAGTCAGCGATCGGAAGGAAGTTTGTTTTCTTCCCACAATTTTTCGCAGTTTTGTGCTCACTATTTTTTTATTTTTCAATGTTTCTTCTTGATTCTAGGTCAATTTATGCATAATATTGTACTAAGTAAAAATATGTTTGATTTTTTTGCTAACAAGCCTAACAAGGCAGAACCTTCCCTTAAGGTAACGCTGTGGCTTTTTCTTTTATTGATTTTTGGTTACACTTGGAAGTCAAAATATCGATTTTTCGTTTAAAAATCGGAAATTTTGTTATTGTAGAATAAATAAAAATTATCAAAAATTTAAAAAACTCGACAGCGTTGCCTCGTCATTTATGTGTAGAAAGAGCGTGTAAAATTTGACAAGGATCGGTGCGGTAGATTTTGAGCTAGAGAGGGTACTGACTTTACAAATGCCAAGTGTAAGAAAAACGCGTTTAAAAGTTTCAAAGATTTCTACACTAGAAAATAAAAAATTAAACATCTATAAGGGAGTGTTTTTTAATATACTTACACAGAATCATCGATACTAGGCCCATAAAGCATTCACATAACAACATTTAAAAAACGCCAGAAAAATACCTCCACCCCTCTAACCCGGCGCCCACTCTTCCACTAAAATAGGCGTAACTTCGTCAATTTTTAGAATTTCAGGGTCCGGTTGGTCTTAAAATATTCTTGAAAGTTCACACTATAACAATATGCAAAAAATGATTTTTTGAAGTTTCCAGAGAGGGATACCCCCTTAAGAGTTCATGAAGTTGCTCGTGAAAATGTATTTTCTTGGTAAACAGTAATTTGAGGAAATATGAGAACGATATTATAATACAAGAAAGAAGAATTCAATAAAGAGTTTTTCGAATATCCAGATTAGCGTGTTAAAATAAACGTCAGGCTAACGTTGATCGTCAATGACTTCTGTCTTTTATGAAACGATGGTTGGAAGACTTACAAGAAGACGAGTATTGTGTGGTGGTACTTAAGTATTTTGATAACTCTTTAACATATTTTTTTCTGAATTCCAAAGTGTACATTTGCGGGCGTTTTTTGAGTACTTTGCGATGAGATTAAAATTCGAAAGAAAACAACCACATTGAAGATGCTAAGAACATTAATTTCCGGCAATAATAATGCAAAAGAATCATAAGTAAATTGTTGAAAAAAGAAATGTTCAACAAATGTCCGGTCAACTACTTTTTCTATATTGTAAAATGAATTTGTAGATTTTTTTGAATGGGTATGATTTTTTTTAGAATGCTCTTTCTATTTTCATATCATTTTTTTTAATTTTGGAAAATGGATGAAGAGTCACAAATTTGCAATATGTTTTCGGAGCAATGTTCCATATTAAATCCAAGAAGTGTCCGGGGTATTGAACGAACCGTGTCATAGATACAACCTCTGAAAAAATCCAAAAACGGCATTTTCGAAATAGAAAGAAAATTCTTTAAAAAATGATACGTATTCAGAAAAATATCCCAATTCATAAAGTGTCACAAAAAATCGAGTTTACCAGAGATTTTTTGAACGAATTGTTGTTTAAACAATTAATTTATAAATTTTTCGCATTCTTATTATTCAAAACAAATATTTTGAGCATCTTCAATACAGTTGATTTTTTTCAGATTTTAATGTTATCTCAAAGTACTCAAAATTCTCACCGAAACTCCCTTTTGATAGGGAATGTACGGGTAACATCCAGTGCATATTGAAACTTCAATCCATTTGAAATAGAAATAAATCTTCAACAATTTTTCGAGATTTAAAGTAAATATCTTTAGCTACTGGTGGCCTTTGCTTGTTCTGTTTAAAACTAAGTAAAAAAAAAAGAAAGTACTGTCAACGTGCAAAAAAATGTTCAACTATTGGGAACAAATCCGACAATTAGAAGCTCATCATTTTTATATGGATGGCTCATCCATTACGTAGTCTACTTTCTCGTCAGCTCTTGATAGTTGAAACTTAGCTTTCTTCGCAAGATTCGTTCGACAAGAATGGTGTTACGTCTCCACTATTTGTATCTAGTAGCGTTATTCCTCTGAGCATTCGCAATACATTTTTCACGTTTACAGCGGGATATACATTTAGACAGGAAAAAAATTAGCAATAATGAGGGATTTTTTAAACTAAGAAATAAATATTCTACAATTATTAAATTTTAGGTATATTTCAATAGTATATTCAAGTACACAAAACAATTGTTTTTTATTAATTCATCATCAAAATGACGGAGCTGTGGGAGAGGGCGTAATCGGCGTGCAGTCTAGCTTCCCGTAGACTTTGATTTGCAAAACAGTCCAAACATTTTTTCATTTAGAACATGTATAGTTTCTATGTGACGGTGATTAAAATGAAGAAAATGCAAATTTAAGAAAATGGCACGCATTTACAAAAAAATCAACATTTCATGCAACATTTCTGTAAAACGTGGTTAAAAAAAGTCGTTTTTTCGAATTTTTCAAAAACAATTTCCTTCAAGTAGTAGGTACCAATATTATCAATATTTCTACCAAGTTTCAACTTAATCGGCTTAACAGTTTTTGAGTAATCCTACACGCCAATTTCGATAATGCAACGTGCGATGTTTTTTTATAGCCTCCCAGAAAAAAATTAATTTAGATTTTATTGAGCAAGTCGAACATTCGTTTCAGGGTAAAATATGCAAAAATAGATTTTTTTCTCAAGGAAAGACACTCGTTATTTTATATTTTAAAATTTCCCCGAATTGTGAATACGAAAAACGGATTTTTGGCATTTTTTTTATTATGGGATTCCTAAACACCGTGAAGTAACAGCTATTTTCATTTTAAAAAATTTTTTTATTTTTCGATTAAAGAGTGCGGAGCACTCCAAGACTCCAATACATATGACATATATGTCATATGTATTCAAAAAACCTGGTAAACATACAGCGAGTGCTCCACACTCTTCAATCGAATATTAATAAAAAAATGAATATACCTGTTACTTCACGTTGTTTAAGAATCCCAGAATATAAAAAATACCAAAAATCTGTTTTTCGTATGCACGATTCGGAGAAATTCTTAAAAATAAAATACCGAGTGTCGTTCCTTAAGAAAAAAATGTTTTTGCAGATTTTTCCCTGAAACGGACGTTCAACTTGCTCAATCAAATGTGATTAATTTTTTTCTGGAAGGCTAGAAAATGACGCACATTTTCGTTTTTTACGAATGTAAATACGTCAAATCCTGCCAAAGATACAGCCATTTGAATGGAGAAATATTAAAAAATGGTAATTAACGCGAAAAAAACGTCAGAAATTTAAAAAAAAAGTCGACACTCGGTGAATATTTTTCAATAAAGTAACTCGATTTTTCAAAATTATTTGTGGATTTTTTTTACTGGCTGAAGTGACGTGAAATGCCTCATATATAGTTCTATCGTTTAAAGAACAAAAAAAAGAAATCGATTTTTTGATCGTTGTAAATGTATATCCCGCCTCAATGCACCGAAGATACTCCTGAAAAAATAGCATCATTGTTTTCTAAAAACGAAACAAAAATGCCCTCGTTACATAAGCATCGATGCTTTTGTGGTTGTTTGTCTCGGTGGATTGCTGAGAAAAAAATCGAAAAAACGAATGTAGTCCATTCGTCGTGTCCATCATCATTTTTGGGCAGAGGTTGACACCGTTGCTTATAATAAAAAAAAAAAAAAACAGTTTGGCGTGCCTAAAAAACGGATCTAAGAATCTGGTCCTTCTGCCGCGTCTACTTGCTATGAAACGATGCTATTCATCTGGGGAAGAGCATGTACCGTTGTGGGCCTTTCTCCGTCAGTCGGTTACTTCTTTTTTTCCCCTTTACTCTTTACTTCCACACCACGAAAGAGAATCCCGTTAGGATGCCGGGTCTTGCGTGTTTAATGCCGTTTCACTTATTCGATCTCGACGCTCTAGAATCTCGAGCCATATGAGAGATCTGAGACTTGTTTGATGCGTGAACAACCCAACTGGTGGATCGTCTTTTTCCGGCCATTCTGGAAATAAGACAATTCGTAAAAATATACAATTATGAATAATATTATTGTAAAAAGAGCATTCATTCAACAATGGCTTCTATAAAAAAAATCGAGCTTTTTGAATTTTATGAACCGATGTCAATTTGTGATACTATCGATTATCGATGTTTATTCTTAATCAATACACAAAAGAGGGTGTCCAGCAGTTTTTTTTTTCATCAGTGAAACATTCCTTTTAGGTTTTAACATTTCAATAAAAATTGTTTCAATGGTCATTTTCGTGGTGATCGTAAAGTTGATGTTGTTCGACATTTCGCAGGATATGCGATACATTTAATAATATATTCCATTTTTAGAATCCGTTTTTCAGCGTCCCATTGTCAGTTTCTAATTTCAACCTCTTAATTCTATATTTTTCATTTGTTACGTCGAATGTTTCCAATGCATGCTCGAATGGCGAATATTTGAAAATGCAGTCGAACCTCGATATAAATAATCTCTAGGGAAGTTCGTTATATCGAGGTTTTGTCATATCGAGACCGTGTTCTTTAAAATGTTCTTAAAATAAATATATTAGTGCTACAAATATAGGGATATTTTTGAAGAGAGAAAGGTTTAAGGAGGTACACCAGCTTCAGCAAAATGGTGATAGATCAATAAAATTTGGTGAATATATTCTTTAGTATTATTCATGTAGATACAAATTTTTTCAGATTTTTTGGTTGTGCCGTTTTCTTACAAATAATTCACAAGCGTTTATTCTTATACCCGGAATATATACCTATATCTATAAAAACGCTATGCTTATACACGTGAACTTCAATGTTCAATTATTCGATAACGGCACAATGAAAAAATCTGAAAAAAATTGTATTGACATATATAATACTAAAGAATATACTCACCAAATTTTATTGATCTATCACCATTTTGAAATTTGACCATGGTTTAGCATGGCAACATTGTATGAAGCTGGTGTACCTCCTTAAGGAATTATATACAGTCAGGAGGCCCAAAAAGATCGATTTTTCAAGAATTTTTCTTGAGAAGACCTTTAAATCTATTAAAGTAAAAATTTGTACGCATATTATGGTAACCTTTAACTGTATTTTAACATTTTTTATTTGTAAAAATAATTATTTTAAAAGCTGCTATAGCTGATCTGCAGGAGCACCTCTAAAAAAGGCGTCTTGCGGTGAGCACGATATCTCTGGACTGGATCATCTAAAATGAAAAAACCAAAAATATTTCGTTGATATAATAGATTATCTTGTAATTGATCGAAGGAATAAGCAAAATAATAATTTCTGACAAAATGGCGGCTTCAAAAAAATCGATTTTTGACAAAAATTTAGGCCTCAAATTGTTTATAAAATGGTAAATATTTATCGGTGAGAAAAAACCTTCGATTAATTACTAAAAAATATACTTGAAAAGATTGTGTTGAAATTTGAGACTGATCGGTTCAGCCGTTTCCAAGAAATCTTGCTCACCGACTTTAAAAACACAGTTTTGAGAAAAACGCGTTCAAAGTTTCAAAAGCTCTTTCGAACGCTCTGACACGTCATTACAAATGTGCGTGTAACTTCGAGAATATTCGCCGAATTGACAAGAAATTTTCTGTATGGGTACTTAAACATGTATACATTACGAGAAAAAAAATTAGATTTTTCGAAAATTTTAACTGTATATAACCGCCATAAATTAGAGCAATTTTTGCAAGCAATTAGAGCACAATGTATATTATTATGTTGTTGTATCAAGGTTTTGGGTGCCTGTCGGAAGGGAATGGACAAATTTTCGTTATATCGAGGTTCGACTGTATATTGTTTTAGTACAATACCTTAGTATATTACCCAGGTAGGAATTGACAATGAAAAAAGGGCTCGCCAAGCTCTGAAACAAGGCTCACATTTTTTAATTCAGGCTGAGCACCAGCCTGATTTCAGGCCTAGCTGAACCTCTGAATGATAACGCGGTTTCAGGCTCTTGCACACAGGCTTGACCAAAGGATGGTAGAAAAGCCTGTTCTAAGCCTGAAACGACGAAACAACAAGGCTCAAAACGAGCCTTAATGAAGCCTTCACGAGCATTTATGACCAGGCTTTTCCCAAACTCTTCCCGAGGCTATATGAGGCCTGTTTTTAGTTTTCTATATTCTACATTGGGGTAAATTTAATAAATTTGTAAAGAATTCATTTGATTTGTTATATATATTTATTATTTGTTATATTATTTGTTACAAAATATATATAAAAAATATTTAAAAAAACAATACTTTATTTTATTGCGTACTTTTATTTGCGTATACACTTTTTTGTGTACCTCATAAATATCGATAAGAGCATATGTTTAAATGTTCTGAGCTGCCTCCTTCGCTTTCGTTTTTCGTGCCTTCGCACCCGACAAATTTATTGCTAAATTTTTTTTTCATAAAAGTACCGAAAAAATATTATTTTAAACTTATTTAATTTTATCACAACCTGAAACAAGCCTGCATCCAGCCTTGATTTATCAGCCTCAAAATTCACCGGCTGAATGAAGCTTGAAATAACCCTGAGTTTAGGCTAAGCAGCCAGTCTTGGTTCCAGGCTGCTCCAAACGATGCAATGAAACCTGGGCCAGGTCTGTCTCACTCAGGCTTGGTGAAACAAGGCTCGCACAAGCTTGTTTCCATCGTCAGCCTTTTGATTTCCTACCTGGGTAACGGAGTATCCCTCTCTGGAAGCCCAATTTGAAGGGTCAGAATCATGCATTTTTTTCCAGTAACACATTGGTTGGAATAAATTGATTTTTTCCCAGCATATTGTACACGTGTTTGTGGTCACAATGTAATTTTTACGGAACAAAATCATTGAAAGTGTTCGTGGTGCTGCAGTTGGCGTTGCAGTCCTCCAGCGGCGAGGCCCGAACCGGTGGGATCTCTACCAGGCTCAAATGTAATCTAAAACGAAAACAACAAATGTTTTCCTCTAATATATCCAACCGGCTATGGCTTCACGATCCACTTTTCGAAACTTCGAAAAATACGAAAAATGACAGCTCTAAAGAAAACCTCATTTTTCTCTTGAAAAACAGCATGCTGAAGTCATTGTTTGTTTGGTTTGGGTTTGGGATTTTTGTTATATTGCATAGTTCATTTGTTATTCACAATTATCCGACGAAATTTTTTACTTTCCAAAAGTTTGCCTAAAAAATCGTCAGATAATTGTTAATAACAAATTAACTGTGCAATATAAAAAAAATCTTACGTACTTCCATAGACAATGTATTTTTCAAGATATATTCAACATTTCAAGTGAATCGGTTGAAAATTGTCTGAGTTATGTTTCCGGCCAACTCAAAAAATGCAGTTTTGAGTTGAAGGCTGCACAGTCGCCATTTTGAAATCAATCACTTCAAAAAAATTATTCTATACAGTCACTGATATGTATGATAAACACCCTTTTTTGTAATCTCGATTTATTTTGTAGTTTTTCTGAAAAAAAAATCCCCATAAAGCCTATTTTTCGGCTTTTAGAGTGGCCTAAGGCCATTCGACGCACACTGTTCCACTAAAATAGGTGTAACTTCGTCAATTTTTAGAATTTCAGGGTCCAGTTGGTCTCAAAATATTCTTGAAAGTTGACACTACAACGATACGCAAAAAACCGACTTTTTGAAGTTTCTAGAGAGGGATCCCCCGTAATATTCATCAATTTTTATTATCATTAATAAAAATAAACTAACAATGGAAACGTCAATAACCTCGTGAAATTATTTCGCAAAAGGACCACCGCGGTTTCTTGCACTGGGTGTCTTTGTCGATCGATGTCGCGCTATTTTGGCCTTATTTCACGTCGGCCACTGCATGAAGTATTATTCTATAGCGTGAAAAAATCTTCCTTTGTCGGTCAGTGTCACAACGTACATCGCTTTTTCTTCTATCTCGTGGGTCACGACTCTGTACTTGTGTTTCTGAATCATCTCTTGGTTTTGCAGCCCAGGTGTGATTGGCTCTACCGCGTTGCGAAGACTACGACGAAGAGCGAAAAGTTACGTAGCCGTAGACTATTATAATGCACGATGCTCAAATAAAAATTAAAAAAAAAACCAGCGCTATTTACGTATGAATTCGTTAATTTGTAACTATGACCCGCATTTTTGTGAAAACGAAAAATCTCGAAAATATATCATTAGAGAAGCAGTGCACATGTTCAGTGACGTTTCTTATTTGTGTTTTTCATTTGTATTTTATTTTTTCATACTTCTTTTGTCTGTATTGTATTTTTTTTATTTATCTTTACATTATTATTTTTCCAACAATTCATTCGTATCACTATTATCCCTCGTATCACCGTCACCCGAAATAACTCGGTAATTATCGACGTCGCAAAAAAATGTTCCAGACAAAAGTTGTACGGTGTGAAGGGGGGCCATCAAATGCAACCAATTTTTTTTTATTTCCGTGTAGGCGCTGACGCACAGTGAAGGTCACCTCCACTTTTTTAAATGGAATGGTGCATTCTTTTCCAACCATCTTGTGGAGAACCTCAAGCCGCATAAAAAACGAGGGTCAAAGTCGGTCAAGGTCATTCAAGGTCAGTATGGATAATAGAAATCTAAATATATCGGATTGCTACCAAATATTTGGCAGTGTTCCGAGATATTTAGATTTGTATTTCATTTTAATAGGTGACCTTGAATGACCTTGAACAACTTTAACCCCTTGAAGTCTTTTATGCGGCTTTGAGTGCTCCACCAGATGGTTGAAAAAAAAATGTACCACACCATTTTAAAAAGTGGAGGTGACCTTTACTGTGCTTCCACGCCTCCAGCGAAATAAAAAAAAATTGGTCGCATTTGATGGCCCCCTTCACACCGTACAACTTTTGTCTGGAAGTCTGGAAGAGGGACACCCTGTATAATAAAGTTTACTTTATTATATATCTTCTTATAATAAAGTTTTCTTTATTATATACACGAATTATGGAATGAGCTGAATATAGTGATACAAATGAATTGCTAGAAATATAATAATGTTAAGAATAATGAAAAAATACAATCTAGCTTTAAACGTAGGTGGGTAGACTGAAGACATAATTTCCATACATTCAGTTTTATTTATTTGGGATATCTCTTCGTATGCCTTTTCGGACTTTTACGAGACCATCCCTTTCTAGTTTTACCGCAGACCTGTCAGTTTCCTTTTTCAGCTTCTAAACGACGTCCCCAGTGTGTTGCCCACTGCTACACTCTCCTTGTGTCCGCTATCGCATTTATACGAGGGCACAGGGAAATTGTGGGAAAGCAAAGCCCGGCAAGCAGTTCAAAACTTCCACCAAGCTCTTTTCTCTCAATACTTGGGGGATCGTTTTAGCACTGAAAACTCAAAATTCACGCAAAATGTTAGGTCTTTATCTTCAATAATTTTCGAGTTATCGAAAAAAAAACGTTATTTTTGGTTTCTACTGATTTTTCATTAGTAAAAATAAAAATTAATGGTTGGTTAGGCTTTCCCAGTACTAATAGACAAAATACAACAGAATTTTGTTTTCGGATCCATGGTGAAAACTATATTTAAAAAAATAAAAATAATTTGCTCAGCGTGTTTTTTTAGGCATGCAATCAACAAATTTCGAAATAAGACGTTACTTACACACTTTATACTCAAGAATTCATTTTTTTTCGATTATGTGAAAAATAGTGAGAAAATAAAAATCTGGTTTTATTAAGTAATTTTATGATTAAGGGGTAAGGCCTCTGTAACGGTCCAAAAAAAAAGGTTTTTTCACGAATTTTTTGCTTCCAAAATTGAAGGTAATTGAAAAAAAACTTTTAAGGGTGTTATCGAGCATACATTAAACTTTATTATCAAATTTTTTTACAGCAAAAAAAAAACAAAATGGCGGTTCCACAGCTATCTTCCCGGGGCATGTTTTGTTTGCAGGGCTCCGCGGCACGCAGTACCACTGGTGCACTTTTGAATCTAGAACAAAAAAAAACCATCAATCTAGAGGGTTATAGCTAGAGAATGTCGATCGGATTTTAAAAAGTATCAATTTTTGTGGATTTGGCGTGCGTTTGAAGAAAAAAATTGATTTTTGACGAAAAAAACGGCTAGTTTTTTGTTAATAAAAAATCAATAAATAAAGTTATTGAAAATCCCGATCGACATTCTCAAGATAATGTTAATGTTCACATCTGGTCAAAATTTCAAGTAAAAAAAATGGAAATTGTTCGAGTGATGCTGCGTGCCATTTTGAAAAACCGTGTTTCGAGAAAAACGCGTTTAAAGTTTTGCGAATAGTTTTTTATTGGAAAAAACAAAAAAAAAGAAGGTTTAAACTAGAGGGTTTAAACCTTCTAGAGGGTTTAAACTATTTTTGAAGCCAATAAAAAAAAATCGATTTTTCAAAAAATTTACAGTGGCCTTACCCCTTAAGGGGTTACGTGGGTTTGGCAGCCAAAAAAATCATATTTTTTTTCCAAATATATAATATCAATTATTTTATTCAAGAGTTTTTTCAAAATTTTGAAAATGATTTTTCAAAATTTCACCCCACTTTTTCACCCCCAAAATGAACTACCACGATTTTGCCGCTGTGGACAAAACTAAAACCCGGATTTTTCTGAACATTTGCATCAATCCACCCATCCCCTAAAAATGAACGCCACACCCCGATTTTTAGGCAAACTTGGATTCAGTACCCGTGGCACCTACATGCCTGTAAAAAAACTGGCTTTCTTCTATTTTTTCCGCTTGCGGGGTTTTTCGACGACAGCACGACTGTATTACAAACCGATTCCCCACGAGAGAAAACCACTTGGTGGCAGTTTTGACACGCTGACCCGGCTATGCCCGTTTCCATCGGCCAACGCCGAAAACTCAATAAAAACCAATCGGAAAAGTCTTCCGTTGTACAACGTATTGGAAAAAAATGGCAATGATCTTTCTCGGCTAATGACATTTTGCTTCTTTATTTTTTTTTTCAAGGTCACTCGCGAACATGAGTCCGAACATTTTTGGCAATTCGGCGACCCTCTTTTTGGAGGCCTCGCAGCAAAATGTTCCTCAAGACAAGCGTCTGAAAGAATCTACGGAGCTGAAATCTGCGGTCGACAAATCAAAGAGTGCGCCAAAGTACCAATGGCAAATAGTCTGGCGAAACGTCATCGCATTCGCTTACCTGCACGTTGTTTCCGTGTACGCCCTCTACGTGGTCCTCTTCCATATGAAATGGCTCACCATCGGGTGGTGTAAGTTTTCGAATAACATCTCTAAGTAGAAGTACAACGAATGAGAGTATTAAGTACAATCGCTTGAACTTGTCGAATGTGTAATTTACCGGAAGTTTTGCTGATCGGCAACATTGCGGCGCTGGGCATCACTGCTGGAGCACACAGGTTATGGTGTCATCGATCCTACAAAGCAAAATGGCCGCTGCGCCTGCTGCTGATGATCTGTCAGACGACGGCTTTTCAGGTAAAGAGAAGCAAATATAAATATCTTTTATTCGCTAATGGGTTGTCGAGGGATCAACGATTCGAACACTTGTAAATGAGACCAGCAATGAGTTTGAACAAATTTCATCTATGAGGGATTCTCCGTCAATTCAGCCACTTTTTTTCGACCATCTCAGATCTGCTCCATAACTGGTTATATCAAAGTACAGGGTGCGCCAGAGAAACTTACTTATTTGAAAGGTCAATAAAAACAAAAGTACTTCAATTATTGTTTAAATTTTTTTTTTTATTTGAGAATACAATATCCCATTTTTTTTTTCATGCAGTCTTGAAAATGACATCGGATAAATGGCGACCCCCATTGCGCATACACTGATGAAGTCGATTTTTGAAATTCGTATCCACTCTTTGCAGCATATCAATCGGTATGTTGGCAATGGCGTCGCGAATGTTGTTCTTGAGGTGTGCTATGGTCCGTGGTCGATCGACATAAACCAGAGATTTCAAATAACCCCATAAAAAGAAATCGCATGGAGTCAAATCTGGAGAGCGTGCCGGCCATTGGAGATCGCCTCTGAGAGAGATGAGGCGGTCGGGGAAATGTTGTCGCAACAAATTCATTGAGTCTCGTGCTGTGTGTGCTGTGGCTCCATCTTGCTGAAACCACACGTTCCTAACGTTCATTTCTTCGAGTCTTGGAAGAAAAAATTCCTCGATCATGTTCCGTAGCAACGTTGCGTAGCAACAAGTGAGCGACCGTTAGAAAAGAAGCTCTCGACTGCGAAGGCCCGCTGCTCTCTAGACCAGAGCATGATGGCAACTGACTGGAGGGAGAAACAAACTTGGGAACTTCCCCCTCCAGATGCGCCCCCTCTCGCCCCTCTACCCGCCCAACTCACCGCGCGGGAATTTTTTCAAATAAGTAAGTTTCTCTGGCGCACCCTGTACTACTAAAAGGCATTCTATGTGTATTTTTCCAGATTTTTTAATTCAACATTCTAGAAAATGACGTTTTTTTTTCAATTGAATATATCTAGGAAACTGGAAGTATCTGAAAAAAAAGGTCTGTACATAAAAGTTGTAGTTTTATGTTAGCTTTCGAGCGGACGACTTGAAATAATTTTTACGTTCCGGTAACGCTGATTTTTTACCAAAAAAGGGGAAAATTATTTTTTTTATAAAAAAAACGGCCATTTTTGTTTGCTGAAAAAATTACAGAGTCTTTCAGTATGTCTGACGAGATCGCAAAAAAATCGCCAGAGTGGCACGGAGCGAGGTTCCGGTATAAAAAAATTAATTTGTGTGATTTCATTTGTTTTATCGTACAACCTCGATCCGTGCCACTCTGGCGATTTTTTTGCGATATCGTCAGACGTACTGGAAGACTGTAATTTTTTCAGCCAAAAAAAATGGCCGTTTTTTTAATAAAAAAAATTATTTCCCCCTTTTTTGGTTAAAAAATCAACGTTACCGGAACGTAAAAATGATTTTAAGTCGTCCGCTCGAAAGCTAACCCAAAACTACAACTTTTATGTACAGACATTTTTTTCTCAGGTACTTCCAGTTGGAAAAAAGGGCATTTTCTAAAATGTTGAATTAAAAAATCTGAAAAAATTCACATAGAATGCCTTTTAGTAGTACTTTGATATAACCGATTATGGGGCAGATCTGAGATGATCGAAAAAAAAGTGGCTGAATTGACGGAGAATCCCTCCTATCGATAATGCCATCAATAACGAATCGGTTTATCAATTGGTTCAGTGACGGAATTCAATTAATTTTCTAAGTATGGTTAGACTTATTTTTCAATACTTTGGTAACAAGTGCCCGACTGGAAATTTTATCACGGGGCAGACTAGGGCCGTACCCGGCATGCCGTATTCCGTGCCACTTTACAGGCTGCTGTATCAGGGCTTTGGGAGGCGTGAAACGCTTTTTACATCCGGCCCTGATGCGGATGCCGGTTGCGGACCTGATCAGTATACCTTCGCAGGCCCTGATCCGGCTGCCGTATCTATCCCTGAAATGACAAATAAAAACAATCAAAAAATTATGAATAAAAAAATTCCGTTAGTATTTTTTGTTTCCACATACCTTATTTGTGTTCCTGCCTATGTGATTATTGAATTGAAACGTATTCTGCCTCGTTAAAGTTTTTACCTACCCTCGGGATTGAACCTATGCCTTCTTATTCTAGAGCTAAGCGCGCTATCTATCTGGCCATCCTAACACTTGTGTAAACTTTTTTATTTTCTTTCCTATCTTTATCAGTCTAATTCTATTCTAAAGAATGTCAATAATTTTATGTGTGATGTTGAAGGTTGCATCATTGCAATGCAACAATAATTATGTTTTTACCGCTGACTTTTTTTACCCATTCAGGGCCCTTGCACGAGGCGTATTTTCTACGCGCAGACCACGCGATACAAACGCGATACCCACTCGATCTATATGCGTTTTTTAGTCCAAAAAGCGTGTGGATCATGTGTGTATCGCGTTTGTATCGCATGTGAAAACAACTCACAGGCATGTAATTTCGACAAAAATAGTAAATTCACTTTAATTCTTATTCTTATATTATATACGTTCACACACACACACACACACACACACACACACACACACACACACACACACACACACGCGCGCGCGCGCGCGCGCGCGCGCGCGCACGCACGCACGCACGCACACACACACACACACACACGCACGCACGCACACACGCACGCACACGCACGCACCCGCACACACGCACACGCACACGCACACGCACACACACACACACACACATATGTATGTATGTATGTATGTATATAATATATGAACTTAAATTCAAATATCAGTTTTTCATCATGATTGGAGAAATTTCGATTTTTTAAATCTAGTTTATTTGTTAATTTTTTTTTTTACTTTCCGAAGCTATTGTATATTGATTTGTTTCAATCAATCAATCAATATACAATAGCTTTCCGAAGCTATTGTATATTGATTGATTGATTCCGAAGCTATTGTATTCAATATACAGATCAAACAATAAGGTCCTCCATACTAGATTTGATGAGCGTTCAGTTTTATCATCCTATTATTTTGGAACAATAGTTCGATTTAGCTGCTGTCGAACGCTTTTAATCACATCAAAATCAAACTTTAAATTTGCATCTTGTCAGAAAAATCTATTAAATACGAAGGATATAAATTCACGAAAAACCATTGACATCGAACTTCCGGATTGGCCAGAATTGTTTTTTTTTTTAAATTTTGTTAGAAATATTCCTTGCGTGCTGAGATACAAACATTAATATTTCACTGAGATCAGACTTCCAGTGCTGTGGATAAAAAATGTATTTGAAAATTACTTTCGCAAAAATGCATAGGGACATTTTAAACTTGGCAGGATTTTAAACTTGGCGAGCTTGTTCGTTTTATTCAAAACAAAGAAATTATTTATTCGCACAAGTCATCCAATTGGTCGGAAAAAACATAATATTTAAAAAATGTACACAAGATATCGATACTAGTTCGTTCAGTACGAATTTATTTATTTAAACCACAGAAATATCGTGTTGAAAAATTGACAAATAAACCAGATTTGAAAAATCAAAATCTCTCCAATCATGAAGAAAAATTGATATTTAAATTTAAGTTCATGCTTACAGGCACGCCTTCCTCTTAATGGACATAGCTGGAGCTTCGCGTAGATGTTTTTAATTATTTGGAACCGTTTTGGAGGGCGGCGCGATCAATTTGTTTTACCCATATCAAGGGCCACCCTCATATATATATATATGATTACATGTGACCATATATGGCTATACATTACTATATATGATTATATAGAGACAAATTTCGTTCATGATCATTTATGACAAGATCGTACATGATTATCTATGTTTATATATGTCCATTTTTTCCCGGGTATATACAGACACAAATGTACAAATACTTTTTTTATAATACATTGTAAAATATGATTATATGAAGAAGTACAATATGTGTTGACCTATTTGTGATACTATGCAGGTAAATAAAAAATACCGAAAAAAAAGATTTATAATTTGTATATATATTAACAATTATTTAAATCACCATTTTAGTACGTTTATAATAAAAAAATAAAATATTATCAGCATCACATGCTGATATTGCTGCTTATAGACAGTATTATATGAAAAATGATACATGATCCTATATGATATCAAAATAATCTGTAGTGGTGTTATATATGGAATGATATCCATGGCCATATATGTTTTCGTTATTATATACGTTCAAATATGGTTGTTGCGGATAATTACGATTACATATATGATCATATATGACACCAAAAAAGTTTTTAAATCATACGTAGGTTCATATACATGGTCTCATATACAATTATGTAAGCTTATATGTGGGTTTCGGGGGCCAAATGCAATTATATATGATAATATAAAGTACATGTTGTATCATATATGAGTTCATATAACAACCATATGTTCATATACGAGTTCAGAGTACCAACGTTTGAACATACATGATTGTATATGGGCATATCCCATGTAGAGATTGACCGTTGGGCCTGGGACGGGCCTTCACGGTCAGCTTTTCTAGAATATTGGGCCGTGAGTATTTACCAATGAGGTGCCTTTGTAGAAATGATAAGAACGGCCCGATATCGGCCAACAGAGCCAACAATTATTGGGCCAATGATTTAATTCATTGTAGCGTCAATGTTGTTGCTTGCACTTGGCCCTATGTGGGCCCTCTTAAAGGGCCTATGTAGAAATTGACCACTGGCTCTATAATGGGCCTTCACAGTTGGTCTATCTACAAGTTAGTCTATCTAGAATATTGGGCCGTGAGTTTCTTTGGGTTTTTTGGGTGCGTGATAAATATTCGACCTATATCGGGCCAAGATTGGCCCGAGATTGGTCCTTATGGATACATATTTCATGGAATAACCTTGAAATAAATTGTGATTTGCGTATATGACAGGTTTCAAAATTGGCATATTTTACTTACTTATGTTGGCTATTCACAAATGCCAATAATAGGCCAAGACTTGATTACAAAAACTGAACCACAAAATATAGACGATTAATATATGACGTGCCAGTTATTTGCCTATTCTGGCACAATATACAGATAATGAATAACCCAAGGCTTAAATAAAATAAAAGCAGGTATGGTCTGACCCACTTAGCCAATAAAGGGCTTCGATTAATTAAATGTAATTTCCAGTATTTTAGCATTGCCAGTTTTAAAATTGGCAAATTTCGATGAACTATCACGACGGTTTATTGGTTTTAACAGATGGGCCCGGATAGGTTTTAGTAATGGGCTGATATTGTGCCAGTCCTCAATTTATAACGGAACAATAATGGGCCAATGTAATTGGCAGTACTTCAGCATCACCAGTTTAAAAATTGGCAAATATTGTTTATCTATCATGACTGTTTAATGAATTTAAAAGATGGGCCATGATAGGTTTTAACTATGGGCCGATAATGTGTCGATTTTCAATTTAGAACGAGACAATAATGGGCCAATGTAAGAGCCGGTATTTTAGGACTGCCAGCTTTAGGATTGGCAAATTTAGTTTAACTATCACTCCTGTTTATTGGTTTTGAAAGATGGGCCAGGATAATCTTTAGTAATGGGCCGATATTGTGCCGATTCTCAATTTATAACGGGACATTAATGGGCCAATGTAATTGCTTGTATTTTAGCACTACCATTTTTTAAATTGGCAAATATAGTTCTACCATCACAGCTATTTATTGGTTTTAAACGATGGGCCGATATTGTGCCGGTTTTTAATTTATAAGGGAACAAGGGAATTGTCAGTATTTTAGTATCCCCAGTTTTTAAATTGGCAAATTTAGTTTAACTATCACGGCTGTTTATTAGTTTTTAAAGATGGGCCAGGACAGGCTTTAGGGATGGACCGATATTGTGCCAGTTTTCAGTTTAGAGCGGAACAGTAATGGGCCAATATTGTTTCTCTTTTGTTGGCTTATACGATGGTCCCAATATTAGCCTGATCGTAACATTGGGCAACTCAAGGCAACCTCTACATGGGATATGGTCCACAGCTAGAAAAAAGAAATACTATACATGGTAATATATCTACATATATGATTATTCATTATGTCATGTTAAGGAATATATAATTGTACATAATGTTATATATGAGTATAAATAATTATATGTGTTTATATATGACCATTTTTCAAAGGGTTCGTTTGTATGTAAACAATTAGTCCATGTATATTACCTGTTCGCAGAGTGTAGATTATTCGAATTCACGCATTTTATTTCGCAAACGTCAA
The DNA here is from genome assembly GCA_944452715.1 of Ophion slaviceki. Taxonomy (NCBI): domain Eukaryota; kingdom Metazoa; phylum Arthropoda; class Insecta; order Hymenoptera; family Ichneumonidae; genus Ophion; species Ophion slaviceki. The sequence continues at coordinate 67,366,560 of OX101783.1, read as the reverse complement.
TGAAACCTAACCTCAAAATCTTGATTCGCGAACTACGGCTCTACTGATCCGGTCAACATTCGGCACCGATGAGACGTGCCGTACTACAATATTACGGATCGCAGCCTGATCAGTCTTCAGGCTGCCGGATCAAAATTTCTCGTCGAATGGTCGTCCTCGTATTTAATCATCCGTTTGTTTGTTTTTTTTTTCTTCAAAACGATAGAATCACATTTATGAATGGGTCAGAGACCACAGGGTCCATCATAAATTCTGCGACACCGATGCCGATCCTCATAACTCACGGAGAGGTTTCTTCTTCTCTCACATGGGCTGGTTGATGGTTCGTAAGCATCCAGACGTTACAAAGAAAGGAAAGCTCGTCGACATGAGCGATCTTGAACAAGATCCAATCGTCGTCTGGCAGCGAAGGTATGCTGGTTATTAAGGTTTTTCCTAGTAAGATGTATGTTTTGTTTAACCAATAATTCACACACATTCTCTCGAATGTTTCAATAGAGATGTTTGGTTATTATTCAGCAGTATTTCTCTGTAATACAAAGGAAAGTGCAGTTTCTTGTGAAGTATGATTTTTTTATTTGTGTATTTATTCGGATAGATGCTCCTCCGTATAAGATTTTTTTAATGAGTTACGTGGGTTTCGAGCCCAAAAAAGCATATTTTCTCTATTTAAAAAGAAATATAATATATAAATTATTTTATTTAAAATGTTAAGCACATAAAAGAGGAACATTTCAACGATATTTTTTAAAAAATCATAAAAAATTGGGAATTTCAGCCGGTGGGACCTGGTTTCCGGCGACCCCTTGAAAAAAGTGTTCTCGTGGTGGTCAGGATAACTCATGATAGCTTTATATGAAATTAAAAAACCACTTTTGTTCTGTTAGTAGATAAGTATAGTTCGTGATTACACGAATAGTACAGCCGTGCTGTGTAATGGAATCGGAAAAAATTAGAAGAAGGATAGTTTTTTGACAGGTGTTTTTTTAGGGAATAAAAGGGGATGGGGGTGGATTAATGCCAAACTACAACCCCCACAAGGTCGGTGCCGGAGACAAAATGTTCAGAAACATCCGGGCTTTATTTTTGTCCACAGCGGCGAAGTAGTGAAAGTTTATTTTGAGGGTGAAAAAGTGGGGTGAAATTTTGAAAAATCAGTTTCCATTCGATAACTCTTTAGGAAAAACTCATACAATTTTTGTTGAAATGGGAACGTTGTAGTCCTTGAAAAGATGCGTTGATCAAGCATTTGATCATCCCCCTCCAATAATATCTTCATCCCCAAAAGAATTGTTGAACTATAAAAAAACATTGTTTATTGAATAACTGAAAAACAATCGATTTTTCGCGGACGGTTTAGATGTACGAAATGCAGAGAATAATTTCCTCTATATTTTCGTTCCTATAGACCACCCATAAATTTTGATTTATCGAAGCATTCTCAGGGGTTGAAAATTCAAAATGAAATTCTGGGAAAACTATTGACCGAAAATAAAGAGATACGAGTTTGGTGCTGTGGACGAAAATGTAGCTGAGGGCTCAAGCTACAAATTCTTCCACGGCCGCGAATTCGTGCGGGCAATAGTTTTCCCAGAATTTCATTTTGAATTTTCAACCCCCGAGAGGGGTTGGAAAATCAAAATTCAAAGGTGGTCCATAGGAATGAAAATATAGAGAAAATTATTCTCTACAATTCGTACATTTGAACTATACCCGAAAAATCGATTGTTTCTGAGTTATTCAATAAACAATTTTTTTGGTATTTTAACCATTTTTGGGGGTGAAGATATTATCGAAGAGTGATGATCGAATACTCGATCGACGCGTCTTCTCAAGGGCTACAACGTCCCCATTGGAACGAAAAATGTACGCATTTTTTAAAAAGAGTTATTGAATTTAAACTGATGGTTCAATATTTCACCCCACTTTTTCACCCCCAAAATGAACTTCCACGACTTCGGCGCTGTGGACAAAACTAAAGACCGGATTTTTCTGCACATTTTGTCTCACGGCGAACTCCTCGTAGGGGTTGTAGTTTGGCATTAATCCACCCCCATCCTCTTTCATCCCCTAATAAAAACCCTACACCCCGATTTTTAGGCAAACTTGGATTTAGCACCTGCGGCACCTACAAAATCACCTGTCAAAAAACTAGCCCTCTTCTAATTTTTTCCGATTACGGGGTTTTTCAGCGACAGCATGACTGTACTAGAAGCAATTTTTAAAAAATTGAAATTTGAATTTTTAGCATAGTATGCAAAAAAGTTCAATTTTTTGGACAATTTACACAACATGTAGCCTTGTAAAATTAGTTGTAATAAAAAAAACCTTCGTTCCATTATTAGTCAATGCTACTTTGAAGTGAGCAAAATTTCAATAAGATCGGTGCATTGGTTTTTGATAAATCGTGTCCACCGACTTAGAAAATAGCGTTTCGAGAAAAATGCGATATACCTGCGTCGCTCCCGGCCGGTCTTTCCCAACGGGGGTAATTTCCAAAGGCTCTCTCTCTCTCTCCTAGACTTTTACTCCGATTGACTTTGGAAGAATATTCTAGATATATTGTACTATTAGATGACGAAATAAAAAAATGGTTTTTTTGTAATTTTCAAACCCACGTAACCCCTTAATAAACATAATCATGTTAGACTAGAGGGATTAAACTTTGAAAACTTCACTGATGAAGTACAAACTCGTCATAATTTTTCTTTATCGTTACAGGCTCTATATTGTCCTCATGCCGATTTGCGTTTTTCTTATTCCCACTTGGATACCTTGTTACTTCTGGGGCGAGAGCCCAATGATATCTTGGTACGCTACGGTACTTCGATACACGATTAGCCTCAACGGCACGTGGCTCGTAAATTCTGCCGCCCACATTTACGGAACGAAGCCCTACGATACGTAAGTTTAATACTTCTTATGTTTATGTCATATTATCATCATCATTCATCGGATAAATCATTTCGATGGTTATTGTACAAAGAATATTAAAAAAATTGACATGACAAATTCTCGTAATTTCAATTGTTGTAGGGTCGCAAACAATTTTTTTCTCGTCCACTACGATGATTCGATGAAGTCTACCGTAAAATCGGGTTTCTTTGAACAGGTTTTGGAAGTTTTTTGTAGGTCACTTTTTTAACATCCTAAATTCCAACTTTTTTGCTCCAATAGAACAATATGTTCTTTGGCTATCGAATGTATAAGAAGGTGGGGGTTTCTTGGACAAGGCATTGAAATGCAACTTATGTCAAAGATCAAAGTTTACTTTGACATCATTTTGATAGCAAAAATTTTATATTTCATCCATTATACGTGGAATTAAATGAAAAACAACGAATTTTTTCAATCAAATTGTCATCTTCGTTATGGAAACATTGTACGTCAAAATATCAAGTACCTAGGACACTATTGTAGGCACTTAATCAGTCTTGTAATTATCATTGAGATCAAAATCAACTTGAGCAACATTACAATCGACTTTAGCAACATTATAATAAACTTGAAAAACAAATTTAAACACATTTAAATGCGCACAAATTTAAACCGTATTCTGGCGTTCTGTTAAGGCGTTACCCCCACTTGTAGCCCAAAAAAAGGCCTTTTTCATGAATTTTTTTAAAGAAAACTACAAAACTTTTTTAATCGATCAATATACCATCTTAAAGAACACATCTTGCAGAACTTTCAGTAATTTTTTTATTGAAAAATATTACATTGTTTAGTGGCAAATGGCCGTCAATGAAATAATGTTTTTATATACACGGTTTGCGGTGACCAACATTGCGGCGAAGTGGATCATCTGAAAAAAAAATGCGGATGGATTTAGTCAAATATAAGTATAAACTAGTCTTTAATCGAAGGATTTTAAAAAATATTCATTTTTCACAAAATGGCGGACAGTCAAAGTTAATGGTTCGATTTTAACGAAAAAAACGGCCGTTTTTTGGCTATAAAACGGCCATTTTTTTCGAAAAAAAAAATCGAACGATTAAAGACTACATTTTTATTTATTAAATAAGCCTGCAAAATTTCAAGAAGATCGGTTCATTAGTGTTCGAGTAATCTTGGTCACCGACTTCAGAAATGTCATTTTGAGAAAAACGCGTTTAAACTTTCAATTTCAGTTTACACGAAGAAAATATTTTTTTTTGTAAACTTACATAGAGTCATTCCGGGCCCATACAGAAGTATGGGCCCGGATACTTATACTTCAAAAAAATGCAATTAAAATAAAATCGATTTTTTTTAAATCGCAAGTGGGGGTAACCCCTTAAGGTATCCCCAACAACTGTCAAAGTTACCCTCAATGTCAAGTCAACCCCGTTTTGCGGTATACTGGGTGTCCCAGAACTGAATGCGTTCCCTGAAACGGGGGGTCGGGGGTGAAATTCTGAGTCGATTGATATAAGAATGTGTGGGTCTCAGATCAACCCCTGAATTATTATTAATTTTTCAAGGCGGGCCAATCAGGTGCGCCCGATGAGTAGGTGCGGTGCTCCCGTCAGGCACCACTGCACGCGCGTATCGTTTACCGACGTACGCCGGCTCATCGGGCGCATCTGATTGGCCGGCCTTTAAGGGGTTAGGTCACTCTAGAGGCCGAACAATACGCTTTTTGGAGATTTTTTTTTCAGCAAAATTACAAAATACATCGAGATTACAAAAAAGGGTGTTTATCATACATATCAGTGACTGTAAAAAATAATTTTTTTGAAGCGATTAATTTTAAAATGGCGGCTGTGCAGCGTTTATCTCAAAACTGCATTTTTTAAATTGGCGGGAAACATAACTCAGACAATTTTCAACCGATTCACTTGAAATGTTGAATATATCTTGAAAAATACATTGTCTATGGAAGTACGTAGGATTTTTTTTGTATTGCATAGTTCATTTGTTATTAACAATTATCTGACGATTTTTTAGGCAAATTTTTTGGAAAGCGAAAAATTTCGTCAGATAATTGTTAATAACAAATGAACTGTGCAATATAACAAAACAATCGTACGTATTTCCATAGACAATGTATTTTTTTAAATATATTCAACATTTCACGTGAATCGGTTGAAAATTGTCCGAGTTATGTTTCCGGCCAACTTAAAAAATGCAGTTTTGAGATAAACGCTGCTCAGCCGCCATTTTGAAATTAATCGCTTCAGAAAAATTATTGCGCACAGTCACTGATATGTATGATAAAGACCCTTTTTTGTAATCTCGATTCATTTTGTAGTTTTTCTGAAAAAAAAACCTAAAAAGCCTATTTTTTCGGCCTTTAGAGTGGCCTAAGGCATTAAAAATGAATAATAATTCAGGGTTTGATCTGAGACCCACATATGCTTATATCAATCGACTCAGAATTTCACCCCCGATTTCAGGGAACGCATTTAGATCTGGGACACTGTATTTTTGTTCAATCTATCAAGCTAACAGTTAAACATTTCAATGAATCGGCTTGTATTATCGTTAGTAGTGTAATGAGGCCGAAACGGAATCAAAATTCCTACTACCGACATTTACCGACATAGTTGAGAAACGAACCAAAAAATGGTAGATTTCTGAGCTATCGGCGGATGGTCGGGTAGGGTTCGGTTCCGTTTCGGCCTCATGATCGACTGTCGATGTTTCTACTTACCGACCGATGGTAGGGCTGCACTGCTTACCGACCGATGGTGATGCTCACCTGCTTACCGACCGATGGTAGGGCTCACCTGCTTACCAACCGATGGTGGTGAGTCCCTCTTCGCCGCGAATGGAATTCGGCGGAATGGGGGGGGGGGGGTAAACACGGGGACACACGTCCGATTACTAGCGAGGCCGCGCAACGACTGACAAAGAGTCGAAGTGCTTTGTAGTAAAAGGGAGTTCCCCTCCCCTCCGCGGGAAGAGGGGGGGGGCGGCGGGAGGAAGAGTGGTGGGTCCGATTTCTCAGAAATCGTTTTAAACATTTGTGGGTGGTGAGTCATCGGGCGCTTGCCGTGGCTTGAAAAAGCCCCCCCCCCCCCCGCCACCTCGGCGAGATGCGATAGTTTTGTTTATCGACGTGTTGAAACCGGCGAATTGAGGTGGTGAATGATTATTTTCCGAGAATTTATCATCTGCCGGTGACATTTGATAGCGCCAAAATGGCGGCGAGATTTCGTCAGATTTCTTTTTTATGAATATTTTTTTAACGTTTTGCGGGGGGGGGGGGTCATCGAACGCGCGACATTTTTCCGCGCTCGGACCCTCGTGCCCTCAATGTAGGGGGGGGGGGGGAGTACATAATCTTGCGATTCAAGATCGGACGCACACATGAGAAAGAACTACGTGCACACGAGTGAAAAAATGGAGTTCATCGATAAAATTGGTAAAATTGTCGATTTTCTGTCGACGAAGAAGCTCAGAGAGTTGTCGCCCGGGTCGGATTATATCATCACCAACATACGGGCGGTCAACACTAAATTTGGCAAAAAACACGTCGTCGACATTCGCAACGAATTCAGCGTGTTTCTACCCGGAACGATCATCAAGGTGCTTGAGGCTGATTCGACAACATTCGAGAGCATGTTGGCAGCAGTGCATAGAGGAGATCTATGCATGGTCTATCGCGGCGGAAAATGTCACAGCCTGAAATTCGCGAATTCAGCAACATTCCAGCTGATGTTGGCAGCAGCGTACAAAAGAAATGTCTGCATAGCCTACATCGGTGGAAAGTTTATCGCATACGTTAAGGGTCATGAAAATCGAGAACAGCTAGCTCATATACTAAATATGAAAAATTATCTAGTAATTGAAACGTTGGACTCAGACTCCGAAGATATGGATGCATAATGCATAATGAAGGATACTAGTAAAACATTTCAAGAAAAAATCATCTTGTGTTCAAGATTGAAAACCACGAGAAAGAGCGCCCACCGTCTCGCTGTTTGGAACTCGATCTTGTGTATACAAACTCGACGTTCGAGCGCGTGCCGGCACACACACACACACACACACACACACACACACACACGCACACACACACACACACACACACACACACACACACACACACAGGCACACACGCTCGCACAGACGCGCGTGCGAGGTTGTATAGAGATTTTTTCTTAAATATATATATATATATATATATATATATATATATATTGGTGAGCCGTTCCCTTCGGTATTTGATTCATCGAGCAGTCTGGATCATGGACGATTGCGATAAAAATATCGATAAGTTGAGCGGTGCGAGGAACAATTTCTCTCACGTGGATAAGTGACAAAAGTTCTGTGAGGTGCACGTCAAACTTTTGGGGCAAACGTTGAAAAAACCGGGGCTCAACGTCGGTCAAAAACTGAAAATTCAATCGACAATAGCGAAATTGTTGTCGTTGAGGGAAAAAATCGTGCGTGGAGCAAGTGTAAGCAGCGCAGGTGTAAGCGGTGCTGGTGTGAGTGATGCTCGCGAAAAACTAAAGTGGGTCGATCTCGAGTCGGCATTCAAAAATCGAATAAAGACAGGCTCGATTGTGAATTTCGAGCACAAAGATGTGCAAAGTTTCCGCGAAGATGCAATGCGCGTGGTGTTTTTAAAACTGGACAAAATCGTGCGCGAGGAGGGTAACGTGAAGGTGAATGTGACCTTGGCGTGCAAATTTCACCTCATGAAGGTGAATGAAATCATTGAGGAGGAAAAGACGTTTCAAACGACAAACGCGGTCATTCTACCATCGAGCGATATTGTCGAGTGGTTCATCGAGTGCGTCCAAGCAAAACTCTCCGCCAAAATCGAGGACTTTCAGGAAAAAGAGTCCGGTTGCATGTTACACGAAATCTCCCATCTACTTGTGAACATTGACAAGTACGAACCACCGCGAGGGAGCTTATCCACCTACACGCGTCTCCTGAGGGACATACAGATGAAACGGGCCATCGTCGTCGTCAATATTGAAAAACAATGACCCTTATTGTTTTCTCGGGCCCGTCACCGCAGCTCTCTCCCCACCACTACCGAGGATGCATCCCGAAAGTAAGAGTTCTTATCCTCATTATAGCGAAGTGCTCAAATACGAAGGCTTGAATTTTCCGATGAGCTTATCGATGATTAAGAAATTTGAGGAATTTAACAGTTTGACGATCTATGTGTATGGGATCGATGCCATCACGAAAGACGGTATTAGTAAAATTGTACCGATATATCTGAATAAACAAACGTCGGATAAACCAACAATTCACCTACTCATCATCAAAGCCGAAATCGATGAGGAGGAATAGGACATGGAGGATGCTGCCGCTCCTAAGGTGTATCATCATTTCGCGTGGATTAAAAACATGTCGCGACTCTTGAGTTCGTAGATATCGAAGGGTAAACGTTGCATGCGGATTTGCGGCCGATGCTTGCGTCATTTTGCCACGAAAGAAAAATTGCAAAGGCACAAAGAGGATTGCGCGAATAATGCGTAGATGATTATGATAAATAATAAGAAGTCATGTATACACTACAATAAAATTAAGATTGAATCAACAATTATAAAAACTGGTTAATCCGAGTGTTACTGTAAAAAGTATGAAAGGCTAGCATATCGTATATGAAAAGGCTATCAATATGGGTTTTCTTCAGATAAATCAAAGACAATAAGAACATATCCATAAGACGCGGTAGCATTGCACTGTTAGCATACTAAAAAAATCAGAAGAAAGGCCGCAGATGAGTGGCACACTAATATGCTGGCCGTGCCACACTTGACGTATTACAATTTCAATCATCTTTATGGTGTAGCTATGTGTGAGTCATTGCTATACGGCTCGTTCGCTTGGGTAGAAAATTTCGAGCAATGTATCGGGGATATTCCAAATGAGGCTGAAACGGGATACATCTTGAAGGTTGATTTGGAGTACTCTTGAGAGTTACACGACACGCACAACGATTTACCCTTGTACCCCCAACACGACGGCCCTCCTAAGCGGGCACTCAAAGAAAATTAACGTTCACGCGGCCGCGAAAAGAACAATACGTAATTCACTAAATAAATTTGAAACAACGCGTAAAATTTGGATTACGCGTCATGGAAATTCACAGAGTCCTCGAGTTTAAGCTTGGCTAAAACGTCGCAATGATCGAACTGACTCGCATTCTTGCGTTTATTATTTTTACGATTCATCCGGGAAGCCAGAATGACATATCGCGGCTTTTTCAATTGTGTAGACGTCTTCACAGACCATATAGTATACTCGTTATGGTATCGACTTGAACGTGAACAATTCGACGAGTCCGAGAGCATGATTTTTAAACGGCTATAGTTCGATAGGTGAGATGGAGCTCGCTCTCGAAAGTGTCAGCGAGAAAGAATTAATCATGGATAGTTGTTGTTCAACTGTATCCGAACAGAATCCTTTTTATACACTTTCAAAATGTTATACATAAATCACTACATACAATAGTATCATAGTCCTGATATCGTTCATGATAGTGTCTGATAGTGCTACCAGCACCCAAATATCTCTCCAGATCTTGAGGTAGCTAAAATTATCAAAACTGTCGAATCACATGACTTCATCTCTAGTTTTTCTGTATGCAGCCCAATGTGTGCCAGGTCCATCTTTGTCATCGAGATTCACAATAGTGGTTTCGTAATTTCGGCGTCCACTCTTGGGAATTCATTTCTCACGCAAACTCCACGACAATGAGGAATTTCCATAGTTTTTGAATTCATTATCGAAATTTTAAGCAATGCCTGAAATTGGGATTGCGCATCACAAAATGCCAAGAATTTTCAAATTCAAACAGCGCGCTTGGCTAAAAAAATACACTGATGTAAATATGGAATTGGGGGAGAAATCTGACAAGGATTTTAAGAATTTTTTACAAACTCGTGAATCGTCCGGTCTTTGGTAAAACAATGGAAAATGTGAGGAAACATCGGGAAGTACGACTTGTAAGAAGGTGGAAGAGGCGGCGGGGAGCAGAAGCGCAGATCGCCAAGAGCCCATATCCCATAGCTGCAGCATATTTGACAATTACATTGTTATAATTGCGCTCAATAGAGCGTGCGTTCTATTTAATAAGCCCATATCCACAGGATTTTCCATTCTCGATTTACCTTAGCCCTGGATTTGTGATTTTAACTACAATTACATACTCGAAAGATTTAACAATCGAGCGAAATTGTTGTATACGGAGACTGATAGTCTGATTTATCACATCAGCGTGTCCAACATTCATGAAACGATGAAGTGTGACATTGACAAGTTTGACACGTCTGATTATTCGCCAAATAATCCATACAATGGCCCCTCGCGAAATAAGAAGAATTAGGCCTCATGAAAGATGAGAATAATAATCGTATTATGATGGAATTTGTAGACTGGGGAGCGAAATTGTACTCGTTTAAAATCCTCGACTGTGACGATGTGAAGAAGCGAGCTAAAGGTATTAGGCGGTCAACCCTGAAATCCATCACATTCAAAGACTTAAAAAAATTGCTTGTTTGCGCACGAAAAAAAAACCTCATCAAGGTGCAACAATTGATCATAAGTATAGAAACACATTGTTCATACGATGATGCAAAATAAAGTTGCTCTCAGCTGGAAAGATGACAAAAGAGTGCTAATTCCCAGATTCCACGGACACTCTTCAGTTATGATTTCGATTATATGGAATATTAAGATATACTGTTAAAAAACAATTGTGTGTAAAGAGAGAAACGGTAAAATACATTTACGCTTAAACCTAAACATTTTCGAAAATGTACCCCCCCCCCCCTATCGGACCTATCGAAGAAAAAACCATGCCATAGATGTTCGGGCCAAGTCCGCGACACAGAATGTAAACAAATCATGAATACTATAAGACGAGCAACAGGAATTGGCTTTGAAGGAGGAGGAGGAGCAGGAGGCCGATGTCGATAATACTTTTAATACTAAGAATGGTGATGGTGATGATGATGATGATGATGATGATGATGATTATCAACAAGTATTATTAACATCATCTAAGAAGGATGTTGAGCGAGAAACATTCGAACTTCGATGATTTTATATCCTGGTGGTACGGATGGGAAAGACTCGTGAATCGTGTGTACTCTTCGCTCATTGATAACTTTAGAAATTTTTAATGATATTTAAGAATTTTTTAACAGTAATAATAATAATAACATTCGTTTTTAAAAAATCTGATTTTTTTCTTTGAAAATAATTTGGTCGTTTCTGATTTGTCGGAAAAGAAACATTTTTTGTACTCTACAAATTTTCAAATTATTATTTTAAAAATAAAACATTTTTTTCCGACAATTTTGTATAATAATAATAAATTTGTATTCGAAAAATCTTTTTTTCGATGAGAATCCGCTCGTCGATTCTGATTTGTCGATCCAACTGTTGTGTGTACCATCGAAGGCCAATCACCGGCTGAACGAATAAATAATTTAAAAATGAGTTTCTTAAAGATCAACGTCAGTCATGATTTGATCTTGCCATCGACTTGATCACGCTAAAACATATTCATTATGACTGTGCCCACGTTTGTGGATCTGCAAGGATTCATTGTTGGACGGAACTTTATCGTGAAGGAAGTAGCAATTCTGCGAGTAGGATGCGTACTCTCTCATTACATTTTCGCGAGTCCCATACCATGGAGACTTCTCACAAAATCTGAGAGATACGAGTCGTCATGGGCGATTCGGAATCAACATGGTCTAAAGTGGGCCTATGGAAACGTTCCATATAGCATGGCTGACGGTTTAATAACCGCTGCAGTTGAGGGTTCAACGGAAGACGACATGTGCCCTATCGTATATGTTAAGTGTCATGAGAAGCGAGAATGGCTAGCTGATATACTAAAAATGAAAAATGATCTAGTTATTGAAACGTTGGATGTGGACTCGGAAGATATGGATGCATTGGGTAAATTAGATGGAAACTCGACGCTACGTTGTGAAAAGCATGAAAAAAATTGTGCATTGCAAAATGTATTTAAAATGTTTAATTGGTGGTCGAATCATAAAGATTCGTACAAATAAAAGAAATGTAACATTATGTAATTTTGATTTATTCTCCTCACCCCGTACTTCGTTACATTATCATCTGCTATAGGGTCGCACAACTATATGAAATATTTCTTTCGAACGTGAAACTAAATTTCTTTTGTATGGAATTTGATTGAAAATAAATTATTATAATCGCTCGATGGCGTTCGAAGACATTTATCGGCAGACGTTCGATAGATGTTTGTGAGACGTTCGAAGACTATCGAAAACATTCGCGAGACATTCGAAGATGTTCGTGAGACGTTCATAAGACGTTCGCGAGAAGTTCGAAAGCATTCACTAGACATTGGAGAGAAGTACAATAGATGTACAGAGACGTTTGGAGTCATTTGAAGACTTTCATGAGGGACTCAATGGCGTTCAAGAGATTTTCGAAAACGTTCATGAGCCGTTCGAAGACATTAATGGGGGGTTCAGGGACGTTCAACACACTTTCGAAGACGGTCATGAGACATTCGACCATGTTCGTGAGACATTCAAGAGACGGCCATAGACGTTCATAAGACGTTTGAAGACATTCATGAGGTGTTTGAAGACATTCAAGAGAGACTTTCGAGGTCGCTCATGAGACATTCGAAGACTTTCATGACGTTTAAGTTTTGTGAGATTTGTTTCGGTTTGTTTGGGGTGGGAACCCAAACAAAACTTAAACGTCATGAAAGTCTTCGAATGTCTCATGAGCGACCTCGAAAGTCTCTCTTGAATGTCTTCAAACACCTCATGAATGTCTTCAAACGTCTTATGAACGTCTATGGCCGTCTCTTGAATGTCTCACGAACATGGTCGAATGTCTCATGACCGTCTTCGAAAGTGTGTTGAACGTCCCTGAACCCCCCATTAATGTCTTCGAACGGCTCATGAACGTTTTCGAAAATCTCTTGAACGCCATTGAGTCCCTCATGAAAGTCTTCAAATGACTCCAAACGTCTCTGTACATCTATTGTACTTCTCTCCAATGTCTAGTGAATGCTTTCGAACTTCTCGCGAACGTCTTATGAACGTCTCACGAACATCTTCGAATGTCTCGCGAATGTTTTCGATAGTCTTCGAACGTCTCACAAACATCTATCGAACGTCTGCCGATAAATGTCTTCGAACGCCATCGAGCGATTATAATAATTTATTTTCAATCAAATTCCATACAAAAGAAATTTAGTTTCACGTTCGAAAGAAATATTTCATATAGTTGTGCGACCCTATAGCAGATGATAATGTAACGAAGTACGGGGTGAGGAGAATAAATCAAAATTACATAATGTTACATTTCTTTTATTTGTACGAATCTTTATGATTCGACCACCAATTAAACATTTTAAATACATTTTGCAATGCACAATTTTTTTCATGCTTTTCACAACGTAGCGTCGAGTTTCCATCTAATTTACCCAATGCATCCATATCTTCCGAGTCCACATCCAACGTTTCAATAACTAGATCATTTTTCATTTTTAGTATATCAGCTAGCCATTCTCGCTTCTCATGACACTTAACATATACGATAGGGCACATGTCGTCTTCCGTTGAACCCTCAACTGCAGCGGTTATTAAACCGTCAGCCATGCTATATGGAACGTTTCCATAGGCCCACTTTAGACCATGTTGATTCCGAATCGCCCATGACGACTCGTATCTCTCAGATTTTGTGAGAAGTCTCCATGGTATGGGACTCGCGAAAATGTAATGAGAGAGTACGCATCCTACTCGCAGAATTGCTACTTCCTTCACGATAAAGTTCCGTCCAACAATGAATCCTTGCAGATCCACAAACGTGGGCACAGTCATAATGAATATGTTTTAGCGTGATCAAGTCGATGGCAAGATCAAATCATGACTGACGTTGACCTTTAAGAAACTCATTTTTAAATTATTTATTCGTTCAGCCGGTGATTGGCCTTCGATGGTACACACAACAGTTGGATCGACAAATCAGAATCGACGAGCGGATTCTCATCGAAAAAAAGATTTTTCGAATACAAATTTATTATTATTATACAAAATTGTCGGAAAAAAATGTTTTATTTTTAAAATAATAATTTGAAAATTTGTAGAGTACAAAAAATGTTTCTTTTCCGACAAATCAGAAACGACCAAATTATTTTCAAAGAAAAAAATCAGATTTTTTAAAAACGAATGTTATTATTATTATTACTGTTAAAAAATTCTTAAATATCATTAAAAATTTCTAAAGTTATCAATGAGCGAAGAGTACACACGATTCACGAGTCTTTCCCATCCGTACCACCAGGATATAAAATCATCGAAGTTCGAATGTTTCTCGCTCAACATCCTTCTTAGATGATGTTAATAATACTTGTTGATAATCATCATCATCATCATCATCATCATCATCATCATCATCATCATCATCATCACCATCACCATTCTTAGTATTAAAAGTATTATCGACATCGGCCTCCTGCTCCTCCTCCTCCTTCAAAGCCAATTCCTGTTGCTCGTCTTATAGTATTCATGATTTGTTTACATTCTGTGTCGCGGACTTGGCCCGAACATCTATGGCATGGTTTTTTCTTCGATAGGTCCGATAGGGGGGGGGGGGGGTACATTTTCGAAAATGTTTAGGTTTAAGCGTAAATGTATTTTACCGTTTCTCTCTTTACACACAATTGTTTTTTAACAGTATATCTTAATATTCCATATAATCGAAATCATAACTGAAGAGTGTCCGTGGAATCTGGGAATTAGCACTCTTTTGTCATCTTTCCAGCTGAGAGCAACTTTATTTTGCATCATCGTATGAACAATGTGTTTCTATACTTATGATCAATTGTTGCACCTTGATGAGGTTTTTTTTTCGTGCGCAAACAAGCAATTTTTTTAAGTCTTTGAATGTGATGGATTTCAGGGTTGACCGCCTAATACCTTTAGCTCGCTTCTTCACATCGTCACAGTCGAGGATTTTAAACGAGTACAATTTCGCTCCCCAGTCTACAAATTCCATCATAATACGATTATTATTCTCATCTTTCATGAGGCCTAATTCTTCTTATTTCGCGAGGGGCCATTGTATGGATTATTTGGCGAATAATCAGACGTGTCAAACTTGTCAATGTCACACTTCATCGTTTCATGAATGTTGGACACGCTGATGTGATAAATCAGACTATCAGTCTCCGTATACAACAATTTCGCTCGATTGTTAAATCTTTCGAGTATGTAATTGTAGTTAAAATCACAAATCCAGGGCTAAGGTAAATCGAGAATGGAAAATCCTGTGGATATGGGCTTATTAAATAGAACGCACGCTCTATTGAGCGCAATTATAACAATGTAATTGTCAAATATGCTGCAGCTATGGGATATGGGCTCTTGGCGATCTGCGCTTCTGCTCCCCGCCGCCTCTTCCACCTTCTTACAAGTCGTACTTCCCGATGTTTCCTCACATTTTCCATTGTTTTACCAAAGACCGGACGATTCACGAGTTTGTAAAAAATTCTTAAAGTCCTTGTCAGATTTCTCCCCCAATTCCATATTTACATCAGTGTATTTTTTTAGCCAAGCGCGCTGTTTGAATTTGAAAATTCTTGGCATTTTGTGATGCGCAATCCCAATTTCAGGCATTGCTTAAAATTTCGATAATGAATTCAAAAACTATGGAAATTCCTCATTGTCGTGGAGTTTGCGTGAGAAATGAATTCCCAAGAGTGGACGCCGAAATTACGAAACCACTATTGTGAATCTCGATGACAAAGATGGACCTGGCACACATTGGGCTGCATACAGAAAAACTAGAGATGAAGTCATGTGATTCGACAGTTTTGATAATTTTAGCTACCTCAAGATCTGGAGAGATATTTGGGTGCTGGTAGCACTATCAGACACTATCATGAACGATATCAGGACTATGATACTATTGTATGTAGTGATTTATGTATAACATTTTGAAAGTGTATAAAAAGGATTCTGTTCGGATACAGTTGAACAACAACTATCCATGATTAATTCTTTCTCGCTGACACTTTCGAGAGCGAGCTCCATCTCACCTATCGAACTATAGCCGTTTAAAAATCATGCTCTCGGACTCGTCGAATTGTTCACGTTCAAGTCGATACCATAACGAGTATACTATATGGTCTGTGAAGACGTCTACACAATTGAAAAAGCCGCGATATGTCATTCTGGCTTCCCGGATGAATCGTAAAAATAATAAACGCAAGAATGCGAGTCAGTTCGATCATTGCGACGTTTTAGCCAAGCTTAAACTCGAGGACTCTGTGAATTTCCATGACGCGTAATCCAAATTTTACGCGTTGTTTCAAATTTATTTAGTGAATTACGTATTGTTCTTTTCGCGGCCGCGTGAACGTTAATTTTCTTTGAGTGCCCGCTTAGGAGGGCCGTCGTGTTGGGGGTACAAGGGTAAATCGTTGTGCGTGTCGTGTAACTCTCAAGAGTACTCCAAATCAACCTTCAAGATGTATCCCGTTTCAGCCTCATTTGGAATATCCCCGATACATTGCTCGAAATTTTCTACCCAAGCGAACGAGCCGTATAGCAATGACTCACACATAGCTACACCATAAAGATGATTGAAATTGTAATACGTCAAGTGTGGCACGGCCAGCATATTAGTGTGCCACTCATCTGCGGCCTTTCTTCTGATTTTTTTAGTATGCTAACAGTGCAATGCTACCGCGTCTTATGGATATGTTCTTATTGTCTTTGATTTATCTGAAGAAAACCCATATTGATAGCCTTTTCATATACGATATGCTAGCCTTTCATACTTTTTACAGTAACACTCGGATTAACCAGTTTTTATAATTGTTGATTCAATCTTAATTTTATTGTAGTGTATACATGACTTCTTATTATTTATCATAATCATCTACGCATTATTCGCGCAATCCTCTTTGTGCCTTTGCAATTTTTCTTTCGTGGCAAAATGACGCAAGCATCGGCCGCAAATCCGCATGCAACGTTTACCCTTCGATATCTACGAACTCAAGAGTCGCGACATGTTTTTAATCCACGCGAAATGATGATACACCTTAGGAGCGGCAGCATCCTCCATGTCCTATTCCTCCTCATCGATTTCGGCTTTGATGATGAGTAGGTGAATTGTTGGTTTATCCGACGTTTGTTTATTCAGATATATCGGTACAATTTTACTAATACCGTCTTTCGTGATGGCATCGATCCCATACACATAGATCGTCAAACTGTTAAATTCCTCAAATTTCTTAATCATCGATAAGCTCATCGGAAAATTCAAGCCTTCGTATTTGAGCACTTCGCTATAATGAGGATAAGAACTCTTACTTTCGGGATGCATCCTCGGTAGTGGTGGGGAGAGAGCTGCGGTGACGGGCCCGAGAAAACAATAAGGGTCATTGTTTTTCAATATTGACGACGACGATGGCCCGTTTCATCTGTATGTCCCTCAGGAGACGCGTGTAGGTGGATAAGCTCCCTCGCGGTGGTTCGTACTTGTCAATGTTCACAAGTAGATGGGAGATTTCGTGTAACATGCAACCGGACTCTTTTTCCTGAAAGTCCTCGATTTTGGCGGAGAGTTTTGCTTGGACGCACTCGATGAACCACTCGACAATATCGCTCGATGGTAGAATGACCGCGTTTGTCGTTTGAAACGTCTTTTCCTCCTCAATGATTTCATTCACCTTCATGAGGTGAAATTTGCACGCCAAGGTCACATTCACCTTCACGTTACCCTCCTCGCGCACGATTTTGTCCAGTTTTAAAAACACCACGCGCATTGCATCTTCGCGGAAACTTTGCACATCTTTGTGCTCGAAATTCACAATCGAGCCTGTCTTTATTCGATTTTTGAATGCCGACTCGAGATCGACCCACTTTAGTTTTTCGCGAGCATCACTCACACCAGCACCGCTTACACCTGCGCTGCTTACACTTGCTCCACGCACGATTTTTTCCCTCAACGACAACAATTTCGCTATTGTCGATTGAATTTTCAGTTTTTGACCGACGTTGAGCCCCGGTTTTTTCAACGTTTGCCCCAAAAGTTTGACGTGCACCTCACAGAACTTTTGTCACTTATCCACGTGAGAGAAATTGTTCCTCGCACCGCTCAACTTATCGATATTTTTATCGCAATCGTCCATGATCCAGACTGCTCGATGAATCAAATACCGAAGGGAACGGCTCACCAATATATATATATATATATATATATATATATATTTAAGAAAAAATCTCTATACAACCTCGCACGCGCGTCTGTGCGAGCGTGTGTGCCTGTGTGTGTGTGTGTGTGTGTGTGTGTGTGTGTGTGTGTGTGTGTGCGTGTGTGTGTGTGTGTGTGTGTGTGTGTGTGTGTGTGCCGGCACGCGCTCGAACGTCGAGTTTGTATACACAAGATCGAGTTCCAAACAGCGAGACGGTGGGCGCTCTTTCTCGTGGTTTTCAATCTTGAACACAAGATGATTTTTTCTTGAAATGTTTTACTAGTATCCTTCATTATGCATTATGCATCCATATCTTCGGAGTCTGAGTCCAACGTTTCAATTACTAGATAATTTTTCATATTTAGTATATGAGCTAGCTGTTCTCGATTTTCATGACCCTTAACGTATGCGATAAACTTTCCACCGATGTAGGCTATGCAGACATTTCTTTTGTACGCTGCTGCCAACATCAGCTGGAATGTTGCTGAATTCGCGAATTTCAGGCTGTGACATTTTCCGCCGCGATAGACCATGCATAGATCTCCTCTATGCACTGCTGCCAACATGCTCTCGAATGTTGTCGAATCAGCCTCAAGCACCTTGATGATCGTTCCGGGTAGAAACACGCTGAATTCGTTGCGAATGTCGACGACGTGTTTTTTGCCAAATTTAGTGTTGACCGCCCGTATGTTGGTGATGATATAATCCGACCCGGGCGACAACTCTCTGAGCTTCTTCGTCGACAGAAAATCGACAATTTTACCAATTTTATCGATGAACTCCATTTTTTCACTCGTGTGCACGTAGTTCTTTCTCATGTGTGCGTCCGATCTTGAATCGCAAGATTATGTACTCCCCCCCCCCCCTACATTGAGGGCACGAGGGTCCGAGCGCGGAAAAATGTCGCGCGTTCGATGACCCCCCCCCCCCCCGCAAAACGTTAAAAAAATATTCATAAAAAAGAAATCTGACGAAATCTCGCCGCCATTTTGGCGCTATCAAATGTCACCGGCAGATGATAAATTCTCGGAAAATAATCATTCACCACCTCAATTCGCCGGTTTCAACACGTCGATAAACAAAACTATCGCATCTCGCCGAGGTGGCGGGGGGAGGGGGGGGGGGGGCTTTTTCAAGCCACGGCAAGCGCCCGATGACTCACCACCCACAAATGTTTAAAACAATTTCTGAGAAATCGGACCCTCCACTCTTCCTCCCGCCGCCCCCCCCCCCTCTTCCCGCGGAGGGGAGGGGAACTCCCTTTTACTACAAAGCACTTCGACTCTTTGTCAGTCGTTGCGCGGCCTCGCTAGTAATCGGACGTGTGTCCCCGTGTTTACCCCCCCCCCCCCCCATTCCGCCGAATTCCATTCGCGGCGAAGAGGGACTCACCACCATCGGTTGGTAAGCAGGTGAGCCCTACCATCGGTCGGTAAGCAGGTGAGCATCACCATCGGTCGGTAAGCAGTGCAGCCCTACCATCGGTCGGTAAGTAGAAACATCGACAGTCGATCATGAGGCCGAAACGGAACCGAACCCTACCCGACCATCCGCCGATAGCTCAGAAATCTACCATTTTTTGGTTCGTTTCTCAACTATGTCGGTAAATGTCGGTAGTAGGAATTTTGATTCCGTTTCGGCCTCATTACACTACTATCGTTCTCCACCAAAATAAACCCGACAACTACGAACTTCGTTTTTCGTTAACAACTTCACCAACGCGATCACATTCCGGAAATACGCAACTGCTCGTAGCCTCACATCAATCAATATACCAAAATGACGTTATCCATTGTGAAAAACTTTTTTTTTGCTAATTCGCGGGAGTGCGACAGCAAATTAAAAAAAAAGTGAAACCATCGCTTCCGCATCCAAATAATTTCTCTCCAATATAAAGAAAAATTCGTGTAAATCTCGTAACGTAAAGTTGATTTTGACCCGTTCTCGCCAGCTCGATAAGTCCGACGAACAACTTGATGGTGTCGATTATCGCTTTGGGCGAAGGATGGCACAACTATCATCACGTGTTTCCCTGGGATTACAAGACGGCCGAGCTCGGCAATTACCGTACCAATTTGTCAACGGCGTTTATCGACTTCTGTGCCGCGATCGGTTGGGCGTACGATCTGAAAACGGTTCCGCTCGAGATGGTGCAGAAGCGAGTAGCGAGAACGGGCAACGGTGCAAGCGTGGAAAAAGCACAGGCTCATCATCGCGAGCATTCGCACGAGGGTGCCATTTGGGGTTGGGGCGACAGCGACATGTCACTCGAGGACGTTCACGATGCTCGAATTATAAACAAAGGTGATTAATCACTTTTATAAATAATTAAAAATGCAAACGAACGTTTATCATTTTAATTTTTATACAAATTAAAAATATAAAGTATAAAAATGAAACATTTTTAATTTTTATAAAAATTCATAATATAAACGAAAGAGCAAATTAAGCCAAGAAGAAAAGAAAAAAAACAAAGACGAGCGCTGACAACCAAAATGCACGTTAGGAGGCTCAAAAGGCGAACGAAGAAGCGTCACGATAATATTTCATTATCGAGTTATAACTTGGACATTTTGTAATGGTGGCTAAAAGCGACGAGAGTCATAGACGAAATATTCAATATAAATTAGCTGAGAACGGATGAGTTCGTCAGAATTGAAAACAAAAATTCATAAAACTGATCGCAATCGTGCCACACTAAAATAAATATAAACACGCACACGCTCGATTATCAAGAATCAAAGGAGAAAAAAAATCGACGAAAATTGTTCTCGCAAACTCGTTTTGTCTTCCGCAAGTGTAGAAAAAAAATAAAACTTGAACGAGAAATCGACGACGTTGCACAATTGTGACTCTAGTGACAGCTCGTTAATGGTGATATGTATAATACGTACTAACGATGAAAATGATTATTTGTATTCTCGGGGACGTGAAGAGTGGTCAGACCAATCAATTGTACACAAATATTTACTTACTATCGCGGATCGAAATTGCAGAAATAGAGAAAAAAATAATCGACATTTTACCTTGGGATACGTAGCTCAAAGCGGATTCGTTTTTCGTACGATCAATTTATGAATACCGCACAAAAAAACGTTTTTTCGCTCGCGCATAAAACGGCGATGGATGCAAATATTTGCGAAATAAAAAGTATCGTTGCATTGTTCGAGAGGACAAGATTGTGTAATATTAATTGAAACGTCGGCTCTTATTTATACGAACACGGATTCGTGGGTGTTTATAAATAGTATACCGATGTTACAAACACCCGAAGATATATCGCACGGGTAAGGTCTTCCGTTCGTTGAGCCTATTAGCTTCTATCTTCGCCCTCTCGAATTACATCTCGATGATTAATCATAATATTTACATTGTATTTATGAATAAATTATTGTTATGTATAGACACACATATAGCGTACTCTGAACTCATTTCGGATGTTACCTTTCCCCGATGTCGCTCCGTTTCCTTTTGGGAAACTCGAAATTAAATTATTGGGTGGGGGTCAAAATGTCGAATGACCAAATATACGAGGGTGGGGTGAAAAGTTTCCGGCCTGACCAAGAAAAACGATATTTAAAATTTTTTTTTTGCTTTATTTTTCAACATAATCACCATCAACACTGATACATTTCTCATAACTCTCGCATCCCAAAAAATAGTAGCCATAACCTTGTTTGCCGATAAAATTGTTTTTGCCTTCTTTGGGGTTGGTTCCCCTTTTCCAACCCACTGTTTTGACTGTTCTTTATTTTCAGGAGTGTAGTGGTGGACTCATGTCTCATCAAATGTTACGAATCGACGCAAAAATTCGTTTGGATTACGTCTATACAGCGCCAAATTGTCGGTAGCGTCGAGCGTTAGCAAACGCTCGATTGGTCGAGCGTTAGCAAACGCGGCACCCACCGTGCACACAGCTTTTCCATGTTAAAATGGTTGTGCAAAATATTTCGCACACGTTCAGCTGACATCCTACAGGTCTCAGCTATCTCATGCATTTTCACCCTGCGGTCTTCCAACACTATTTTATGGATTTTTTCAATCATCTCTGAAGTTGTGACTTCAACGGGCCGTCCTGAGCGAAGCTCGTCAGAGGTGCTCACACGACCAATTTTAAATTGAGAAACCCACTGATTAATAGTTGAATATGATGGGGAGGAGTCTCCTAGTGCTGAATCCATCTCTTCTTTTATTTGTTTTGGTGTAAAACCTTTCAAATGGAAGTATTTGATGACAGCACGTTTTTCCAATTTTTCCATTTTTACGAAAACAACGGAAGCGTCTCGCGCAATGTGCTCTTAAACGCAAACTAACGTAGCGATTGGGCTGAAACTGTACATACAAGCTCGGTAGGAATGGTACTGTAGGACGCCGCTCCAAAACTAGACCTAGTGGCACCATCTCTTGGTCAGGCCGGAAACTTTCCACCCCACCCTCGTAGAACGACAAAGATTTCGACACGACAGAATTATGAACTCTCAAAATAACGAAGGTTAAATTATTCGAAATTTTATCCTTTGACCGATGACGAAATCGAACAACTGTTACACCAAAGGATTATTTATTCGAGAACATATAGTCAGATACTCTTCAGTTTGAGTCTTACAAATACAGATTCGAACAATCTACGACATTCGTATCTCCGAAATATAAAAAAGTGAGTATCTAATATTAGTAATACCGTCTATAGCAAAAAGCCATACATCGAGATTGCAACCCGAGTAGAAATCTTGCTCCGGCTGCAATAAAGACCTGATCAGGCATCCTGATTTCGTTGACCGACCTTGATGAGGATTTTTCATCAAGCCCTGATCATTTTTAAAACGCAATCCCTGACTTCGGCCTGATCAGGGTAAAAGATCAAGGCCTGATCAGGGTACAAAATCAAGGCCTGATCATGGTAAAAACATCAAGGTCTAATCAGGGTACGAATTCGAGGCCTGATTAGCGTAAAAAACCAAGGCCTGATCAGTGCGTCATTTTTTAAAATGCTTCGCCAAAGTGAAAAATCGTGGCCTACTCAGGATGATGAAATGAAGCACTGCTCAGGAAGTCCTATTTATTCATGAAATGAAAAGTAACACGAATATTCAAAATATAAAACGGCATGAAATTATAAATATTGCCTTAAATGAGGTAAAAATTAAATTAAATTAAATTAAAAATCAAATGAAAATTAAATAAAATAAAAAATATTTGATTGGCAAACGCTGTCCGGGCTAACCTGCACCAATGAATGTGATACCATCTGTGCAGGTTAGCCCGGTCAGCATAGGTCACCCGATGAATGTGATGCCATCGGTGCAGGTTAGCCCGGACAGCGTAGGCCAACCGATGAATATGATGCCATCGGTGCAGGTTAGCACAGAGAGCGTAGGCCAACCGAAAAATGGTTAGTCAACGGCGTACTTTAGTCCGGTGAATGTGATGTCATCGGTGCAGGTTAGTCTGTAGGCCAACCAAACAGTGGTCCCGGGAAAAAAGTTCATATCTGAATATATCTGAATGTATCTGAATCATATCTGTAGAATCAGATATGATCAGACAAGAAAAATGGCCAGGTCTGTCATGACAGATCATGTCTGCTTATATCTGAGCATGTATGATCATATCAGAGCCATTTTTATAATTTCGAGAGCAGACCCGTCCATATTGCAGCAGGTCTGACCAGATCCAATCCGTAGACAAGATCTGATCTTGTCGGACCAGATCTGATTTTTTTGGGCCAGATCTGATCATGTCGGACAGATCTAATCTTATTACACCAAATCTGATCTTGTCAGACAGATTTGATCCTACCGGACCAGATCTGAATATATAAGAATAAAATACCGTGGATCCCAGTAGACCTGGACATCTATGAACAATAGACCTGCCCATATGATAGAATCATAGTTTATCTGAACTATCAGACCAGGTATGACTCCGACTATATCAGAGCAAATCTTACTTTGTTGAAACAGAGCAAACCTTATTAGAGCAGTCCTGAAGATATTAAAATGTTCACATATATAGAGCGGGTTTACACGTCATCACTCGACGTGTTAATAATTAACAATATTATAGTAACTCACATGATCCCATATAATACAGTCAGGTGAGATGCCGTATCTGATGGGATATCGTTTCATATATTTAGACGTTTTCATGTGTGAACAACTGAACTGCATATACGATAAGGTATGGGTGTATAAGACTTCGTATATTTTCCAGGTTTGGTATCGTATCTGATGGAATAGAATTTTATATGAATGTACCTGCTCATACATCACATCATATATGTTCAGATATAGTTTCACGCTGCCAACTCGCCTTGGTACCTGACCAGATAAAAACATATATGAGATCTATATAGCAGAGTCTGGTACCGTATTTGATCGGATATGATCTTATACGAACAGATACGTTCAGATATCACATAATGTATGTTCAGATACGAATTTACGGTACCAACTCGCCTTGGTACTTAGTCAGATATAAACAGATATGAGTTCATATATGGTCAGCCCAGATACCGTATTTGATCAGATATGATCTTATATATGCATATATGATGTGGAATATGATCAGACCTAATCATATATGATACTGTAAAATGTCAGATATGAATATATCTGATACATATATGACAATATCTGAAACATATATGAACATATCCACTCAGACATGAAATTTCTTTCCCGGGGTAAGTTGAGGGCGTAGTACAATTCAGTGAATGTAATGTCTATTCGAAGTGCATTTCGAATGGACTAACCTGCACTGATCGCATTGCGTTCACCGAACTGAACTACAGTGTTAACTTACCATAATTTGTTCGGTCTATGCTGTACAGGCCAACCTGCACCGATGGCATTACATCTACCGGACTGAACTACGCAGTCAACTTACCATTGTTCGGTTAGCCTACGCTGTCCGGGGTAACCTGCACCGATGGCATCATATTTATCGGTGCAGGTTAGCCGGACAGCGCAGGCCAACCGAAGAATGGTAAGTTGACTGCGTAGTACAGTTCAGTGAATGCAATGTCCATTGAAAAGGCATTTCGAATGGACTAACCTTCACCAATGGCATTACGTTTACTGAACTAAAGTACGCTGTCAACTTACGATTATTTGTTTGGCCTATCCTGTCCGGGTTAACCTGCACATGATTATTTTATAGTCATATGTTAATTTATAGTTGTAAATTTACAATAAATAGATATTCATAGATTTAAACAGATTTATACTTATAGATATAAGAATTTTAAAAGTCTTTGAAAAAACATAATTATTATACTAACTTACGTATATGTCTCGTGTTTCTCTCGTGTATCTCTAGCATTTGACAATATGAGGTTAGGCACGTGTCTAGCGCCAAACTGTATAATTCCAGTTGCTTGAACACAGCTCGAAGCTAGCTAGATCAGGTAACTGGAGGAGACCGTACATCCAGTTGCCGGACTATGGCCTGACGCCAACCGGGTCAGGCAAATTAAGGCATACCTTAAGCAAGGCCTCCGTGCTACAACATGATCAGGCCCGGGTCAAATACCAGGCCAGCCTGACAATATTTCTACTTGGGAAACTTCGAATGTGTAGATCTTAGAAATGCAAATGATCGATGGTCCGAAATGGCGAATGCCTAAATGGCGAACACAGCATGGCTGCCTGAACCGGCTGACCACTAACGCCATCTGTCATCTTCATTCTGAAGCGCAAGTAGTATTGCTCGATCCCAAGTTTTCGCTATCCGGACCGTTTGCCATTTTGGCCCATCGCTATTTTAACTGATCGACTTTTTGGTTCTTCGCTTTAATGAATTCGAAATTGTAAACTGACGTAATATTTAAGATTCGAGGTCTCGAATTGTTTGGTGTATATATA
Organism: Ophion slaviceki; assembly: GCA_944452715.1. Taxonomy (NCBI): domain Eukaryota; kingdom Metazoa; phylum Arthropoda; class Insecta; order Hymenoptera; family Ichneumonidae; genus Ophion; species Ophion slaviceki. The sequence goes on along the minus strand of OX101783.1, from coordinate 67,340,520 downwards.
CAGGCGAATCGATATTGTATCTCTCATTATTTTGTTAAATCGGATATTTGTTTTCGCTATACATGAACTTCGAGATTTTTGTATTCACAATTTCGATTAACTATTTTACAGACTATCGCAAGATTGATCTATCTATATTGGAGCGTTCGTCATTACTGAATTCGAAATTTCGGTTCTTCTGAATATTGATCGTTCGAATTTCCGATCCCCGGCCAAATTATTGTTATTAAGGGGGAAAATCCCTTTAGACGCCCGAAAATGAGTCATTTTTCATTATTTTTTTATCAGGTGGTACAATAATCGCATCATTTTTAAATTTGGACATTATCTCATTACAGCTTTCAAGTGTTCATTTTTTTTTCGTTTTTTGAAGCAAATAAAATCGCGGCGCGTTGTAAGGTATTTCTTTAGGTGTCGTTTGAAAAACTGCTCATGTTATAGCTCAAAAAGTTATTGATGTGGCTGAAATTTTCGAAGGTTTTTCACTATAAGATTATTGGACGGATGTACCTCAAGTTTTAAGGTTATCGCGTAAATAAATTACTTTTTTGGGGTAAAAATTGTCGAGAAAATGGTGAAAAATTTTGAAAATTTCATTGGAAAGTCTACTAATTTTTTAATTTTATACTTTTTTATATTTTTATAGGCATATCCTTTCAATAATTTTATAGTGAGAAACCTCCCAAAATTTCAGCCATATCGATCAATAACTTTTTGAGCTATAACGTGAGCAGTTTTTTAAAAGACGGCTAAAGAAATACCTTATAACGCCGCCATTTCGTTGTGGCCGGGTTGAAATTCCGAACTTTGAACTCTCCGACGGTTTAAAAAGCCGAATTTTAATGTTCCGAAATTCAAGATGGGGCCGGGTTGAAATTCCGAACTTCGAATGGTCAAAACGCTCAAAACTCCGAAAGAATAGTACCCCGAAAGATAAAAAATCCGAAAGACCAAAACTCCAAAAATCTTAAGGGAGACTTTGTCCTTGGAGTGCCATATTTCAGGTGCTTACATTTTATTTTTTTTTTTAAGAAAACGAGTAAAACTTTTTGAGTGCGGTTTTTTTCTTGCTTTTATTCATGATATACAGAACGTTAAAAATTTTTTTTTTGAAAAAAAAAAACAAAATGGCGGCCGTTGCAGCTCCGCGAAAACAGGTCCTCAAATCGCGGGAGGTAAACGGCTGACATCACTGCCCCCTCTTTGTTGATCTGAAACACAAATTCAAAGCATATTATCAATCTGTGACCCTTTGGTCATGGAATAACGGATGGGTTTTTCGTTTAGTACAAATTTCGGAAAATGGCGGCAATTAAAAAAAATCGACTTTTCGCGTTTTTTCGCATAAAAAGATAAATAATAAATGCAAAAATGTATCAATCGAAAAAACAATCCGTCATTCCGTGAAGACATATTTTCTGAGTATGCTCTCCAAATTTCAGGTCGATATGTTAATTACAGCGTTCAGGAGAATGTCAGCCATTTTTAAAAACGTGTTTTCGAGAAAAACGCGTTTAAAGTTTTGCAATGTGTTTACACAAATGTGTTTATAATTACCGCTAATCGGCAATGCCTGGTCCATAGAGGCATCCTTCCTCTTCTTCTAGCTGCTCATGTTGAGCCGCTAACATCTCCCGCTGCTTTCAAGGAGTGTTAGCTCCATAATTAACGGTGTTAATTATTTTAACACCGTTAAAATAATTCGGCTATGGAAGTTTTAAAAGTTTCTAAATTTTCAATAAATCGACGAATTATCTCAAGAATTTTTTTTTTTTTATTACGAAGTGATTTTGCGTCAATTTTGAAATTTGTCTAGACCATGTTATACGTTCTACATCATTTAGTCAATTGTGTAGACTTTCGCTGACCAAAACTCCAAAAATCTTAACACCGTTAAAATAATTCGACTATGGAAGTTTTAAAAGTTTCTAAATTTTTAATAAATCCACGAATTATTTCAAGATTTTTTTTTTATTACGAAGTGATTTTGCGTCAATTTTGAAATTTGTCTAGACCATGTTATACGTTCTACATCATTTACAGTCAACTGTATAGACTTTCGCTGGCATGATCTTGACATGAAGGCCGGGTTGAAATTCCGAACTTTGAATGCGCCGACGGTTTAAAATTCCCAATTTTAAGGGGCCAGTCCACTTTGGAGCCGCGAAAAAGGCTATTTTCGCGATTTTTTTGAGGATTTTATAAAAGATATGAATATAAAAGTTGTTGGGCTTGATAAATAAGTCTTTAAATAAATAAAAAATAAAATTGAATCCATTTTAATTCATTTTTAAGTACAAAAACTATAGTTTAACGTAACGCCTCAAAAATAGGTGGGCTAGGTAGCTGCATCACAACTTGGCCACGGCTTGTCTGAAACAAAAAAGTCAAAGTCCATTAGATTCAGTATCACACCAGCTACAAAATGACTCTTGGATATAAATTTTTATCAACAAATAGAAAATGGCAGATGAAAAACGAAAAATGTAAAAAAAAAAACGCGTTTTCTCGCAGTTTTTTGCAAGAAGAAAGAGTAAAAATCAAAATTTTTAAACCATCGAGGGTCATCTTGTTGCGAATTATGTTTACAATATGTGGTTCAAATTTCAAGAGAATCGGTTTATTAGTTTTAGAGATACGATGGAGCTAGATTTTGAAAACGTTGTTTCGAGAAAAACGCGTTTGAAGTTTATACTATAAAAAACTCTTACCTGAATTCAATCGGCAATGATGCCAGCGAAAGTCTACACAGTTGACCGTAAATGATGTAGAACGTATAACATTGTCTAGATACATTTCAAAATTGACGTAAAATTACTTCTTAAGGGGTTACCCCCACTTGCGATTTTGAAAAAATCGATTTTTTTTATTGCGTTTTTTTGAAGTATAAGTATCCGGGCCCATACTTCTGTATGGGCCCGGAATAGATGACTCTAAGTAAGTTTACAAAAAAAAATATTTTCTTCGTGTAAACTGAAATTGAAACTTTAAACGCGTTTTTCTCAAAATGGCATTTCTGAAGTCGGTGACCAAAATTACTCGAACACTAATGAACCGATCTTCTTGAAATTTTGCAGGCTTATTTAATACATATAAATGTAGTCTTTAATCGTTCGATTTTTTTCGTTAAAATCGAACCATTAACTTTGACTGTCCGCCATGTTGTGAAAAATGAATATTTTTTAAAATCCTTCGATTAAAGACTAGTTTATACTTATATTTGACTAAATCCATCCGCATTTTTTTTTTCAAATGATCCACTTCACTGCAATGTTGGTCACCGCAAACCGTGTATATAAAAACATTATTTCATTGACGGCCATTTGCCACTAAACAATGTAATATTTTTCAATAAAAAAATTACTGAAAGTTCATTAAGATGTGTTCTTTAAGATGGTATATTGATCGATTAAAAAAGTTTTGTAGTTTTCTTTAAAAAAATTCATGAAATAGGCCTTTTTTTGCACTACAAGTGGGGGTAACGCCTTAATAAAACAAAATTCTTGAAATAATTCGTCGATTTTTTGAAAATTTTGGAACTTTTAAAACTTGCATAGCCAAATTATTTTGATGGTGTTAAGGTTTTCGGAGTTTTGGTCTTTCGGGTAAAATTCTTTGAGAGTTTCGATCTTTCGGGGTAGTATTCTGTCAGAGTTTTGAGCGTTCTGATCATTCAAAGTTCGGAATTTCAACCCGTCCCCGTTTTTTCTTCTAATTTTTTTTTAGAAACAATTGTCGTCTAGTAGAAGGTAGCAATATCATCAATATTTCTACCAAGTCTCAACTCAATTGGCTTAATAGTTTTTGAGTAATTCGGCACGAAAATTTCGAAAAGGCAGTTTTAAGAAAAAAACGTCTGAAATTTTCGCCCGCTCCGAATCCGAGTGGTGAGGCACAGCGTTGACGGGCTGTAACATTTGAAGTTTTTCGAATTTCGCTTTGAAATTTTGAGAAAATATTCTACATGCGTAGTTCCATCGTTTAAAGAAAACCAAAAATAAATGGATTTTCGATCGTTGTAACTGTATATCCTGCCTCAATGATCAACCGTTTCGTGAAATGGACAAAGTCAGGATTGGTAGGAACGGAGATCTATCGAGAAAAAATGATGAAGCAGTGTACGAATATCGCACGTAATTTTCCAAGTCGATTAAAGACTCTTCGTTCATTTTTTTCCTCACAGTTCCTTATCCTCGGTAGGAGAAAAATCTTTTTATTTCAATGTGGTCGTTGTGCACACATTTCCAAGTTGCACAATTTGTACCTAGCTTGCAAAATTTCCTTGCGCGAAGGAAAAAATTGGCAAAGCCATTACACCAGCTGCAAATGTTTGTCAGTGTCCTTGGATGTGCGGGCTTATTCCATTGCCGTGTCGTTGCAGCTTCACGTTTTGCCTGCTCTTCCACTCTCTCTCGGTCTCTTTAAATACGTCTCACGTCTCTCTCGACTTATGCCTATGTACATGGTAGTCGTGCATTGGTGCTGTAGATCTCGCAAACATACAAAGTCATCAAATTATTTTTACAGTGTAACGAAACATAAGCAAAGAATCACTAAAACTGTGACCCAGCACACAAAATTTCGTGTCTCGGAAGACCAAGACAAACGTGGCGATTTAACATTTTTTTGCCACATATCGTTCCTCCTTGCTTCGTAATTTTCCCACATTCTAACATCATGTATTCTAAGATAAATGCGTTGATTTAACATTTTTTTCACACGTCATTCCTCCTTTCCTTGTGATTTTTCCACATTTGTAAATCGTGTACTCTCGAATGAAACTGCTCCGAAAGAAAAATACATTTATGGAAAATATTCCCATAAATAACGCGAAGAAAGTGTAATAGACGCGAATTTTTTTTTGTAAGAGCAGTACTGTAAAAAAATTCTTACCGTTTTAAAAATCTTCCTTCGTGTCTTGAAAATTTTGAAAAAATAAGAAAAGGCAATCAACTTCAAAAAAATAATTTTCACTCTAGAAGCAAAACAAAACGTTGACATTGATAATTGATCATTTTTTCATATTTTTTAACGAAAGTATGCTTCAACGTGAAAATAAATTATATAGTGACATGTGTCGATATTTCAATTAGTTCAGGAGTTATCAGCGCTTAAACGTTTCCAAAACTTCCGAAATCGACATTTTTTCGCAAATTCTAACTCCTAAAAGAGAAGATGTAGAAACATCAATAAAAGGCAATCAACTTTAAAAAAATAGTTTTCACTTTAGAAGCAAAACAAAACGTTGACATTGATAATTAATTATTTTTTCATATTTTTTAACGAAAGTATGCTTCAACGTGAAAAGAAATTATATAGTGACATGTGTCGATATCTCAATTAGTTCAGGAGTTATCAGCATTTAAACGTTACGAAAACTTCCGAAATCGACATTTTTCGCAAATTCTAACTCTTAAAAGAGAAAATATGAAAATCTGAAAATTGGTGTGGAGATTTCTTTCGTGTGGTACAATTTTACAAAAAAAATCAGGAAAACCCAAAATGGTCGGAGTCACGGGCTAGGTGAAATGGCGTGGAATGAACCATACACAGATGAAGAACAAAACTGCATAATCGTGAAAATGTATTTTCATTGCAATTCTTTACTTAACTTTCTTAACAATTCTTTACTTAACTCTTTACTTAGTCCTATGGCTCAATCCTTTTGGCCATTCACTATTACAATCATTAAGCTAGTTATTCCGTGTGACAGGTCAATAAATTAGAAAAAAACATTTTTTGCCCAAACTGCAAAAAATGTGCGCGTGTAATATGGACCCGGCATAGCAGACTAATGGTGAGTCAACATTTTTTTTGTGTAAATCGTACTTGAACTTTTAAACGCGTTTTTCTTAAAATTATTTATCAAACTAGCTGCCATCATGTCTAATAAACTATTGAAAGGATTTAGCTCAAATGTTTACCGTATAGTTTGCACATTTATAGTTTTCACCCCAACTAGAATATTCCTGATATCTGGCATAATTCTTTTAAGCCGAAAAAGTCTAAAAATAATGACGAAACTTGGAACTTAAGGGGTTACGTGGGTGTCGAAGGCAAAAAAGCATATTTTCTCTATTAAGGCGTTACCCCCACTTGTAGCGCAAAAAAGGCCTTTTTCATGAATTTTTTTAAAGAAAACTACAAAACTTTTTAATCGATCAATATACCATCTTTAAGAACACATCTTGAAGAACTTTCAGTAATTTTTTTATTGAAAAATATTACATTGTTTAGTGGCAAATGGCCGTCAATGAAATAATGTTTTTATATACACGGTTTGCGGTGACCAACATTGCGGCGAAGTGGATCATCTGAAAAAAAAATGCGGATGGATTTAGTCAAATATAAGTATAAACTAGTCTTTAATCGAAGGATTTTAAAAAATATTCATTTTTCACAAAATGGCGGACAGTCAAAGTTAATGGTTCGATTTTAACGAAAAAAAAACGGCCGTTTTTTGGCGATAAAACGGCCATTTTTTCGAAAAAAAAATCGAACGATTAAAGACTACATTTTTATGTATTAAATAAGCCTGCAAAATTTCAAGAAGATCGGTTCATTAGTGTTCGAGTAATCTTGGTCACCGACTTCAAAAATGCCATTTTGAGAAAAATGCGTTTAAAGTTTCGATTTCAGTTTACACGAAGAAAATTTTTTTTTTCAAACTTACATAGAGTCATCTATTCCGGGCCCATACAGAAGTATGGGCCCGGATACTTATACTTCAAAAAAATGCAATAAATAAAAATCGATTTTTTCAAAATCGCAAGTGGGGGTAACCCCTTAAAAAAGAAATGTATACATTATATTATTCAAAATGTTAAGCACATAGAAGAACAACGTTTCAACAATATTAAAAAAAAATTTTATCCAAAAATTTGAAAAATTCAGCCAGTGGGACCCGCTTTCCGGAGACCCCTAAAAAAGTGTTCTCGTGGTGGTCAGGATAACTCAAGATAGTTTTATCTGATATTAAAGAACAAATTTTTTCTGTTAGTAGATAAGTATAGCTCTTGATTGAACAAAGGATTTTTCAAAAATTTGAAATTTGAATTTATGGCAGAGTTGTATGCAAAATAGTTCAATTTTTGGTACAATTTACACTACGTATAGCCTTGTAAAATTAGTTGTAATCGAAAAAAAACCTTCGTTCAATCACTGGTCGATGCTATTTTGAAGAAGTGTGCAAAATTTCAATGAGATCGGTGCATTAGTTTTCGAGAAATCGTGTCCACCGACTTCAAAAATAGTGTTTTGAGAAAAATGCGATTACCTGCGTCGCTCCCGGCCGGTCTTTCCCAACGGGGGGAATTCCCAAAGGCTCTCTCTTCTAGACTTTTACTCCGATTGACTTAAAACTTTGGGAGAATATTCTAGACATATTGTACTATTGGGTAATAAAATTTAAAAAATGGACTTTTGGAAATTTTCAAAGCCACGTCACCCCTTAACTTTTAAAACCGTGCCAAACAATCGATTTTCGATATTTTTATTAAATTGTTTACTTAATATTTTACTTAGTTCCGGCGATAGCCTCAGGTCTACAAATCAAAATTCCGTTCGATTTTTCTATTTCAGATGAGCAAAACCTCCGGAATCATGGCAGCTGTCAGCCAACTTTTTTTACACATGAGTGTCTTCCGAACGGTTTAAAGTCGATTCAACTCGTGATTTTTGTTTGATAAAATTCTGAGGCACTGTAAAAATGGTAACAAATTTGTGGTAAACATTCACAGATAGTGTGTGTTCAATGGCTCAGAAAAAAAAATCTAAAAAAAGCGAAAGAAATAGCTGCCGCATGGGATGACCCCGTTTAAGGGGCTATACGAGTGTGAACGCTGAAAATGTAGGTGATTTTCGCGAAATTTTTTGAAGAAAAGTACTCAATTAAATGTTTCGGACAATTAAGAATATATTTGGCTATATTTGACCTACATTACATAATGTTTTCATAGAAAAATATTGAGATCCAAGCGACTCATGGGCTGCCTTTGGAGGCGCCAAAAAAAAAATTCCTCCACTCTTGACATGATTCCGGCCGATCGAGTAGTTGAAACCAAAAAAGGAAAAAATGTCGTTAAACTGGATGGTATTTCCTGTACAATGACGTAGAATTTTCGATAAATATCAAAATCTAACAAAATGGCGTAGTTATGAAGACAAAGTCTGTTTTCGTGCCTATAAAATGGTGGTTTGTTTTTCAATGCCAAATCGTCAATTTTCATCCAATCAACAATATTCTACGTCATTGTAGAGTAAATATATTCAAGAGTACTCAGTTCAAATTTCAAGTCAATCGGATAATTGCTCTTTGAGCTACAATGTCAGCAAATTTGAAAAATCTCATTTCGAGAAAAACGCCTTTAAAGATTTAACTATCGATTTTTGCAAGATAAAATGATATTGATATAAATGATATAAATGATAATGATATTCTTGAAAGTATAAAGGTCGAAAAAGGCAAAAAAATCGATGTTTTGAAAGTGTCATACTGGTATAGCCCCTTAAGGAGGGATATACATTTACAACGATCAAAACATCGATTTCTTTTTTTTTCTTTAAACGATAGAATTATATATGTAGAATATTTTCCCAAAGTTTCAAAGCGAAATTCGAAAAACTTCAAACGTTACAGCCCGTTAACGCTGTGCCTCACCGCCCGGATTCGGAGCGGGCGTGAACTTTAAACGCGTTTTTCTCAAAACTGCAGTATCGAAATTGGCGGGCAGCATTGCTCAAAAACTATTAACGCGGTCCTCTAGTTTCTCGGCTGTTTTTTAAGGCTTTTTCAATAATTTTTTACGGGCAAAGCATCGAAATAATCAATCTCATTGTTTTTGCATAATCTTTATTAACATTTAAATAAGCTTTACAAATTTTTTGAAGTCAAAATATATAATAGAATAAAAGTTATAGTGGCCGACAGGAAGACATCAAGTAAAAGAGGTGCTTGACGGCGACCAAGATTGCGTCTGTTCTGCTTATCTGAAATCAAAAAACCAAACGGCATTTTAATTTTCATATTTAAGACTAGCGATTGAACTAGAGTGAATTCTAAATTACAAAAATTGACTTCTTTATACACTTTTGAAAATTACATTCTATTTTTTACTCATTTTTTCTTAAGTTTTTCGCTCGTACAAAAAAAACTATCGAAGCAATCATGATAATCCTAGTTCAATCGCTGGCTTATAACATATTAAAGATGCTGTATAAATTTGAACAAGATCGGTGCAGTAGTTTCTGAAATATCGTGGTCACCGTTTCGAAAAATGGTGTTTCGAGAAAAACGCGTTTGTAAGTATACCTGCTCCGTATACCTGCTCCGTTCCAGGGCCGTAACTTGTGAACAACTTCGAATATCGAAAAATCCTTTGGCACACATTTTCTACACATGTTGTAGATGTGATTTATGAAAAAAAAAATCGTTTTTTTCGACCCGAGAAACTAGAGGACCGCCTTAAGCCGATTGAGTTGAAATTTGGTAGAAATATTGATAATATTGGTACCTTCTACTTGACGAGAATTGTTTTTAAAAAATTGAAGAAAAAAAACGGCTTTTTTAATCCACTTTTTACAGAAATGATGCGTGAAGTGTTAATTTTTTTTGTAAATGCGTGCCATGTTCTTAAATTTGCATTTTCTTCATTTTAATTACCGTCACATAGAATTACTATACATGTTCTAACTGAAAAAATGTTTGAACTTTTTTGCAAATTAAAGTCTACGGGAAGTTAGACTGCACACCGATTCGCAACTCCCGCGGCGACCTTTCTGTAACACTCTGCGACAGCTCCATCATTTTGATGATGAATTAATATTTAAAAATTGTTTTGTATACTTAAATATGCTATTAAAGTATACCTAAAGTTTGATAATTGTGGAATAATTATTTCTTAGCTTAAAAAATCCCTCAATAATGCTTATTTTTTCCCGTCTAAATGTATATCCCACCTCAACGCTTTCACGATTTCCCGATGAGTATCGATCCAATTAATTAAACGCGCAATCAGCGACGAGGCAAAAATTTGTTCAATTTGCAGGTGCTGAAATAATTAACCTATCGTTATCAGTCTTCTATATGGATTTTTGATGCGAGTACGCGAGAGCATGTATGCGTTGGAAACAAAAACAAAGCAGATACACCATGCACTAACGATTGCAAACTCAATTTGGCCCAATTACTAGCTCCGGAGATATTTATGAATAGAGATCTCGTACGTGAGGGATGTTACAGCAATTGGCCAGTCTTGAGTCATTGGCCATACCCGCACTGTGGACCAGTTCGGTCACAGAGGGACAGTGAACGAGAGATGAGTTTAAATGGACAATATCGCTTTTTTACATCCGTTCGGACGAGCCAATGACTGAAGACCTCATTTGCCTTTCTGGTCAATTGACGTCGCCTCTTCGCCCACCTCTCTGGTGCATCACGATGCGCGGGTGGAATTATACTATAACGAAAAATAAACAAGCGTGTATTTTCTCTTCGTCATTACGTCGAGACAGCGAAGACCTCCGAAATAAAGATGACAGCGTTGGCCGCTCCCGAAAGATGAAGTAATCAAGCTAACCAACACGTTTAGGCTTTGTTGTTGAATTTATAAAATTTAGTACTTCGGGGAACCGTGGATCTCCCTTGCTGCCAACAATCTTTACATTTTTTTCCGATGGGTGGGATCCGCGATGAAAGAAAGATTTACGTTCACTGCCGGCCAAAAGTGTGGATCCACCTAGAAAAATTTCGCGCCGCATTAAAAATGTGATATCTCCGTGAAAAAAAAAGATATCCGGATTTCCAAGGCGGCAGTTGAAAAGGGACAGATGAAGCTTCACTTTACGTTTTGGAAAAAAAAAATCCAAAACGCAAGAAAATGCCCGTTTTTTGGCTTTTTTGGCTGTTTAAAATCGGCTGCACGTCTTCAGGACATTTTTTTTGGCATTTTTTTTTCAAAGAACCTTTAAAGACAGAGCAATGGTTATCGTTTTCTTTTTTATAAAGTTTCGTACGATTTTTTTTCACCGCGTTTTCGCATTTTTTTCTCAAAAAGACAATTTTGAAAAGATGCTGCTCAAATGAGAAACTTTGAGGTTTAGAGAAAATTGCCAAAAGGAAAAAAGTTGCGTTACATCGATTTCTTTTTTTTTCTTTGAAAGATGGAACTATTAGGAGTACAACTTTGCAGTGACCGTTTTACTTAGAGAGCCACTGCGGCCGAAGTAGTGGCCCTAGCTCAATAAAAAAAGTGGCATTTTAAACTAGAGGCTCTGCCAATGTAAACAATTTTAAAAAGTTAACGGATACGTGTATGCATTATAAAGTTATAGGCACTCAAACATGGCAACCTACGAACCGAATTCTCAGCATTTGCGGGAGGTTATGATTTACTTCTTCAACATCAAGAAATCTGCGGCTGAGGCCCACCGTTTGCTTGTAGATGCTTACGGGGAGGATTCTATACGCCGAAAATCATGGGGACTGCCTGGTCATATTCCGTCATCGACGCCCAAACCGAATATTCACGGATCCAAAGTGATGCTGTGTATCTGGTGGGACCAGCTGGGCGTTGTGTACTATGAGCTGCTCAAACCATCCGAAACCATCCGAAACCATCACAGGGGAACTCTACCGACGTCAGTTGATGCGCTTGAGTAAGGCACTCAAAGAGAAACGGCCACAATTCAACGAAAGACATGACAAGGTGATACTGCAGCATGACAATGCCCGACCCCATGTTGCAAATGTCGTGAAAAAGTACTTGGAAACGCTGAAATGGGAGGTTTTATCCCACCCGCCGTACTCTCCAGACATTGCCCCTTCCGACTATCACTTGTTCCGGTCAATGGCACACGATTTGGCTGACCAGCACTTCGGTACTTAGGAAGAAGTCAAAAATTGGGTCGATTCCTGGATTGCCTCCAAGGACCAAGACTTTTATCGACGCGGGATTCGAATGCTACCTGAAAGATGGGCCGAGGTCGTAGCTAGCGACGGGCAGTACTTTGATCAAAAAATATGTAGCCACTTTTTTATAATAAAGCCTTAAACTTTTGAATAAAACGGTCACTGCAAAGTTGTACTCCTTATATATATGTAGAATATTTTCCGAAAGTTTCGAAGCGAAATTCGAAAAACTTCAAACGTTACAGCCCGTCAACGCTGTGCCTGACCGCTCGGATTCGGAGCGGGCGTGAGCTTCAAACGTGTTTTTCTCAAAACAGCACTATCGAAATTGGCGTGCAGGATTACTCAAAAACTATTAAGCGGATTGAGCTGAAACTTGGTAGAAATATTGATAATATTGGTACACTCAGAAAAAAGATTTATTATGTTCTAATAAATTGGCACATTAGAACACAATTTATTAGAAATTAATAAATTTTTACTCGTATGGAGACAGCTTTTATGTGATTGTAACTACAGCATTTATTCGGCGTCACTAAATATGCTTTTTTACGTGCCGATTTTTCACATCAATTAAAAGCCATATTTAAAATAGAACATTTGAATAAATATTTCCTCAAATCAAATAAATACTACTTTCCAATCACGAAAACCTCTTTTTTCGCGACTATGATACTAATGCGGGTATGCGCACTTTGCCCTTCAACGCGACGGGCCCGACAGCAGGCTGCTCGTCAGATGTAGCTCACGCATACGCTTACCATGTAGCTTCTTCCTATGCCAATGCTTTTGGCACAAGTGTCAGTGTTGCGTTTTGGAAGTGAGAAACTCGAAAGTGAGGAATGATTTAAGTGCAAGTAAGAATATACAGTGAGAAAAAAACGTTCAAGTGAGAAAATAATGACGGACGAAATGACACAATTCCTCGAAAAAAAACCAGCTGGGGGATTATGAAGAATCCTATTAGATGTTACGAAAAACTCTATTTGTCGGATATAAAACACCTATTTCTTCTAACTTATATATCCTATTAGATGTTAAGAAAAATTCTTAGTAAATCTTAAACATAAACTTAAATAAAAAATTTTCTTAGCTGTTAATACAATCGTAGTAGGCCGACATACCAATAAGAAAACTTAGTCGCCGGGAGACAAACGTCTTTGTCCTTAATAAATCTTTTTTCTGAGTGTACCTTCTACTCGACGAGAATTGTTTTTAAAAAATTGAAAAAAACTACTTTTTTTATCCACCTTTTACCGAAATGTTGCGTGAAATGTTGATTTTTTTTGGAAAATGCGTGCCATTTTCTTAAATTTGCATTTTCTTCATTTTAATTACCGTCACATAGAAACTATATATGTTCTAACTGAAAGAATGTTTGAACTTTTTTGCAAATCAAAGTCTACAGGAAGCTAGACTGCACGCCGTTTCGCAACTCTCGCGGCGACATTGTTGGTAACACTCTGCCACAGCGCCGTCATTTTGATGATGAATTAATTTAAATAAAAAAATTTTGTATACTTAAATGTTACTTAAAGTACGACTAAAGTTTGATAATCATAGATTAATTATTTCTTAGTTTAAAATATCCCTCAATATTGTTTATTTTTTCCTGTCTAAATGTATATCCCGCCTTAAGGATGATTCGCGTGTAACGAAAGCGGTCATCAAAGTACAAGAACACTCAAACGAGGCCCGAACTGCCCGCAGATTGCATAGATTAGGTGCGCAACGCGATCTCGATGATGAGGAAAGACACTTGTATAGTGCCGGAATCGCTGACTAGCGGTAAGACGACAATATTTCACAAGATCGTGTAAAATATGTGTCAAAACTTTGAACGCAATTATCTCGAAACTACATATCTTGACACGGCGGGATTGATATCTTGAGTAACTTTAACACTATTGACTTGAATTTGCACAGTTAGCGTTCAAACAGTAGTCATTTTCGGTTCACGGTCGCACTTTTTAATTGGATGAACCATTTGTTAATAACGATGTCTTCAGCATGCTGTTTTTCAAGACAAAAATGAGGTTTTCTTCGGAGAAGCTGTCATTTTTCGAAATTTCGAAAAGTGGATCATGAACCCATAGCCAGTAGGATATATTTGAAGACAAATTTTTTAGTTTTTGTTTCAGATTACATTTGAGCCTGGCAGAGATCGCGTCGTTTCGGGCCTCGCTGCTGGAGGAGTGCAACGTCAACTGCAGCACCACGCTGAGAAAAAATCATTGATCCAATATCATTGGTGTTATTAAGGAGTTACCCCCACTTGCGATTTTGAAAAAATCGGTTTTTTTTTATTCCGTTTTTTTGAAGTGCAATTTGAAGTGCAGTTTTTTTTGATGCCCGGAATAGATGACTCTATGTAAGTTTACAAAAAAAAAATATTTTCTTCGTGTAAACTGAAATTGAAACTTTAAACGCGTTTTTCTCAAAATGGCATTTCTGAAGTCGGTGACCAAGATTACTCGAACACTAATGAACCGATCTTCTTGAAATTTTGCAGGCTTATTTAATACATAAAAATGTAGTCTTTAATCGTTCGATTTTTTTTTCGAAAAAATGGCCGTTTTATAGCCAAAAAACGGCCGTTTTTTCGTTAAAATCGAACCATTAACTTTGACTGTCCGCCATTTGGTGAAAAATGAATATTTTTTAAAATCCTTCGATTAAAGACTAGTTTATACTTATATTTGACTAAATCCATCCGCATTTTTTTTCAGATGATCCACTTCGCCGCAATGTTGGTCACCGCAAACCGTGTATATAAAAACATTATTTCATTGACGGCCATTTGCCACTAAACAATGTAATATTTTTCAATAAAAGAATTACTGAAAGTTCTTCAAGATGTGTTCTTTAAGATGGTATATTGATCGATTAAAAAAGTTTTGTAGTTTTCTTTAAGACGGAATGACACCTCATCGCGGTCGGTATGGTAGAACAATTATAGATTCCCAAAAATCTCTGAAACGGCTCTTCAGATCCCGTCGAAACTTTGCCAAACGACGTCAAATAGATAGACGAATAGCTTCCAGCCCCTCAAATTTTCTGAATTTGAGGAAAAAAAACTAGATTGGCTTATGATAAGCCAATCTACATTTTTTTTCTCAAATTCAGAAAATTTGAGGGGCTGGAAGCTATTCGTCTATCTATTTGACGTCGTTTGGCAAAGTTTCGACGGGATCTGAAGAGCCGTTTCAGAGATTTTTGGGAATCTATAATTGTTCTACCATACCGACCGCGATGAGGTGTCATTCCGTCTTAAAAAAATTCATGAAAAAGGCCTTTTTTGCGCTACAAGTGGGGGTAACGCCTTAAATGAAATTTCGTTGATTCAATTGTAAAATTGTTGGTGTAAATAATCGGATTTATTATTGCCAACAAAACGCTATTGACTTTAATAACATGATAAAATTGAAAGTTTTTTTTTCATTCAAAAGATATATTGTTAGCCGAGATCAATGTATTATTGAAACTATTTAAAAAAATTATCGCGAACAATTTATATAGTTCTGAATGTATTTTCTGCAACGAACAAAAAAAAACGTTCCAATTCATAACATGAATATTGTTGATTCGAGTACACAAGAAAAATTGAATTTCGCTCGTTTGATTCAGATACAATTTCTATTGAGTAAATATGTTATTTTATTTTTTTCACCATATCCGATATTGATTTTCAAGTACATTATTCGTGAAAATATTAATATTTTATTTTGATTCAAAAATATTAAGGGGTGAGATGCAGTCAGAGGCGTGAAAAATGAGCATTTTCAATAATTTTTTTTAATAGTAATTAAGTTTGTTTTACAAAAGTGGTTACACAGACTTTTTATGTTATATTTCAACTTGACTTGTACAAATTTTCAAAGAAAAATATTGATTATTTATAAAACTATCGCCATCTTTGTCGGACCCCCTTCGGCATGTAGTGCTTTGCGGTGACCATCATAAAATTTTACTGGATCATCTGAAATCAAAAAACCAAAAAAAATCATTAGTTTAATAATAAATCTAGTCGTTAATCGAAGCTTTTTTAAATTAACAAAACGGTGGCTTTTGACAGATAACTTTCGATTTTCGACCAAAAAATCGCTCGTTTGTTGTTAAAAAAAATCGAAATTTTCAACAAAAATGAAAATCCTTCGCTTAAGGACTAGTTTTTACTGCTATCAATAAGCACACCAAATTTCATCAAAATCCATCGAATGGTTTTTTAATTATAGTGGTCACCTACTTGAAAAATCTAGTTTCGAGAAACACGCGTTTAAAGTTTTTCGATGTGGATACGGTTTTATATGTTCGTGAAATTTTGAGCTCGATGTATGAAGCGAAACTTTTTTTGTGTATTTTGATCCGCTGAATCCGAATATCACAATTTTTGCCGAAAAGTCGAGCATTCAATTGTTTATAGCCAATTGTTAAAACAATTATTCAAAAAATTAAACATTTTCCGGATGAATTGTTTTTTAAAAACATTTTGGGCAATTTTAAAACGAAAGAATTCTTTATCCAATTTTGCTAAAGTTCATAGTTTTTGAGTAATACATTTTTGAAAACTTCTGAAAGAGTTTTCCAATTTTACACTTGATTAATGTATAGAAATACTAATTACAAAATTACTTACATCGAATCATCAATTCCTGGCCCATACAATAGGGCTTCTGCCGATGTGGAAGCTTCCAAAATATCAATTTGTTGTTGTCTTCGAAGCATTCTGCCTTCCCGAATATTATCGTTTGCGCGTTTGTCAGCCACGTCTGCCGTCCGCTATCTGCCATGGGGACCCGACGCCCCTTCACTAATTGTGGGATATCCCGGTAACTGTTCACCGGATTGACCTGAAATTTTCAGGGAATATTTTCGACACATCGTACTTCAAGAAAATGTTTTTAAAAAATCAATCTTTTTAAAATGCTCAGTCCATCTCACCCCTTAAGCAAATGTCTGAAATGGTTAAAAAATTATTCGCAAATAAAATTTGTTTCTTGCGCATTTGGTTGAAAAAATTCAACCAAATCATAGCCGAGCACCACCAAAATTATAGGTGTGAGGAAACCCGTAGTTCTTGGAGTAACCGCTAGAAGCCGCACGCGCGCTCGTTTCTCGTAAGCGTAGCGCGAACCGAAAATCTACTTAAGGGGTTACCCCCACTTGCAATTTTGAAAAAATCGATTTTTTTATTGCATTTTTTTTAAGTATAAGTATCCGGGCCCATACTTCCGTATGGGCCCGGAATAGATGACTCTATGTAAGTTTACAAAAAAAAATATTTTCTTCGTGTAAACTGAAATTGAAACTTTAAACGCGTTTTTCTCAAAATGGCATTTCTGAAGTCGGTGACCAAGATTACTCGAACACTAATAAACCGATCTTCTTGAAATTTTGCAGGCTTATTTAACACATAAAAATTTAGTCTTTAATCGTTCGATTTTTTTTTCGAAAAAAAAAAATAGCCTTTTTATAGTCAAAAAACAGCCGTTTTTTTCGTTAAAATCGAACCATTGACTTTGACTGTCCGCCATTTTGTGAAAAATGAATATTTTTTTAAATCCTTCGATTAAAGACTAGTTTATACTTATATTTGACTAAATCCATCCGCATTTTTTTTTCAGATGACCCACTTCGCCGCAATGTTGGTCACCGCAAACCGTGTATATAAAAACATTATTTCATTGACGGCTATTTGCCACTAAACAATGTAATATTTTTCAATAAAAAAATTACTGAAAGTTCTTCAAGATGTGTTCCTTAAGATGGTAGATTGATCGATTAAAAAAGTTTTGTAGTTTTCTTTTAAAAAATTCATGAAAAAGGCCTTTTTTGCGCTACAAGGGGGGGACAAACTCTACAGAGTATCGCTTCTTGGCCTGTGGCTAAGATCAAAGTGTAGTATCTGTTCATATCAGTTGAATATCTGATATTCTCTCCATGGATATTCCATTGGATATCTGATATTTTCTCCACTATCATCGTGGATGATCATTCTAATGCTCACTTTTTATTTAAGATTTCAAACAAATTGAAAAACTTACGTCTCATGGCATATTTGTTTCGATGTAGTAAAGAAATAATTCATTCCATTGATTATATTTTTGTACGAAATAAAAAATGTTGTAGCAACCGCTTAATTATTTCATCCATATATCTACGGATTGTATACAGAATGATTTCAATCGAATACAATTTTATTTGAAGGATAATGTAGATATTCAGAGAACAGCAGAGATTTTCAAACAAAACAATGTGTCATTTGAATTAATCACATTTTCCAATACTTTATAGTATTGTAACAATCTCATATATCGGTGGCACTCCGCGGTCAGACATTTATTTGAATCAACCAATATATTTTTTTTGATTCAATTGATTTTTTTTCTCAGTGCACGAACACTGAAAGATTTTCTTCCGAAAAAATTACATTGTAACCACAAACATGTGTACAACACGCTAGGAAAAAATTAATGCATTCCAACCAATGTGTTATTAGAAAAAAATGCATTTTCCGACCCTTCAAATTGGGCTTCCAGAGATACCCCGTTAAATGACATACAGTTGAAATGCTCGCGGAGAAGTATGAAGTACAAGAGCGAGAAAAGGAGAGAGCGCGAGACGCGCAGACGGAGGTTAGAATAGCAAGAAAAGAGGGGCGAGAGAATAGAGAGGGAGAAATACGAGGTGTAGAAGAGAGGGACATTCAAATAATGGCAAGAGGGGCACAGAGAGCGAAAGTGAGACCGAAAGAAAGAGAGAGAGTGAGAAAATATTTAGTTCCACGAGGAACCATAAAGGATTGAAACGTTTCTCTATCGTAACTCTTCTCCTCGGCCTTGGTTTTAGAAATCAAAGTGAAAGTGGCTATGCAAAATCAGTCAATGGTCGACCAGTCGATACCAATCCTACTGTATTCGCGAATCGCCTTTTGCCATTGACAATAAACAAGTTGGAGAAAAAACGTCGTACTTTTGAAAAATCAAATTGCACCTGTACACTTTTGTCCAGGATAAATGCCAAGGCAATTTCGATCTCCGCCACGCGATAAGACAAATTGACCGAGCTGCGCTGCAGTCCGCAAAGGCAGTCAACAATGTAAACCGCCTCGTTTCCTGTCTAATTGGTTGCAGCTTCGAAGATGTGGGGTGTATCCCACCGAGTGCCTTGCGATTCGACAGAATCGAATAAACGTGCATACGTGGCATTCAATCGTTGCATGTTGATATTGCGACTAAAACCGGATGTTAATTTTGTTTGATCGTTCGATCGACTGCGCAATTCTTGCCGGCTGAATCGACGAAGCGATCAGTTTCTCACGTGAAAACGAACAAGTGTCAACTTTTTTCTCTGCAAAATTGATCAAGTGCGTAGTGTTTCACATTGAGCGAATGAAACGTAGAATTTGTCGTGTTTGGAAGTGTCAGATGTAGAATATTTGATGGCTGACGGATGGGGGGCGAACGTTCGTTTGGATTGAGTTGCTAGTGTGACCTTTTGCCACGTTGAAATCAAACGGAATCAAACTTTTTGCAATCAAGTCTAGAACTCCTTACGTTGGGTCAATGGAAATCTGATTTTTTTTCTTTCGAATCGATCGAATGAAAATGTTTTTTTTCGTCCAATTTATCGAGATGAAGATTTCATCGGGTTGGCACGATCAAGAAGATTTTTTAGCGAATCATTGATCAAATTTCAATAAATTGTAATGCTTAATTTCTCGCGTCTCTCCCTTGATTTGATTTAAGGCGTTAGGCCACAGTAACGGCTATAAAATCATGTGCGAATTTATCATTTTTTTTTCGTATGAAAAAGTGTTTCACTCATAAAATTAATTACACATTTGTGTATTTAATTTTACGAGTGAATCACTTTTTCATACGAGAAAAAATTGTTGAATTCGCACGTGATTTTATACCCGTTACTGTGACCTAACCCCTTAAATCCAGAAACGAGGTGCAACAATCGTGAAAGTCAAGAAGGCGAGTATAATTTCCGCGTCTCGTTGCGTCACGGATCGAATCTGAACGGGTATAAGAGCGAGCGCATGCGCTCCTCGGCATCGTTATGAGTGATAAGAATGTGGACCGAGTGATTCGCAACTACGAGCGTCACAAAAGCAGTGAGGCTACGCCTAAACGCCAACGAGCCGCGAGACGAAAGCCGCTATCGCTTCTTCTCGGTTTCGTGTGTGGCCTGCTTGTTTTTCTTCTCATCGTTTGCTGCTGCCTAATAGCCCTTGTCGTACGTCTCAACGAGAAGCTCAAGTCGAGCGGCTGTCAACGTTGCGGTAAGACGTCCTTTCCATAACCCCGAATACTTTTTCTAAGATGGAGCTCCATCTATCGCGGCTTTGTTATTTTCGTCGTCGCACCGAACGGCTCTAGCTCTAAGCTGCGCGTAACGAACGGCGCACGCGTCGCTGTGTCGCTTTCGAAGATGGGGGAGAGCGGGAATTTTACGAATAGAGGGCTCAACTGGGCGAGCACGGCGTTTAAAAATGATTCAACCGAAGAAAAAAGTTGACGGCGGTTTTGTTTCTTGGATTTTTTCGTTAAGGTGGCAACATTTTTCACTGTTTTGACTTTGTGAAGTGGATACAACGTTTTTGAGTTATCGATAAATTCGTGAGAGTAGAATGGAAATTTCGCGAAATCGTTGAATTTATGATTTACTTGGAACTCTGAGCTCGGTGGAATTTTCTTCGGAACGATTAACACGATTGTTATGATACATTGTAAATGAAGAAATAAGTCCGCAAGTCCCGCATCGTAATACCGCTATACGATATTTATCATCAAAATGACAGAGCAAGAACTCTGCTTCGAAGTTGAGGGGCCAATCCACTTTGGAGCCACGAAAAAAAGACTATTTTCGCGATATTCTTTTGAGGATTTTATGAAAGATATGAATATAAAAGTTGTTGGGCTTGATAAATAAAGTCTTGAAATACATTTAAAAAAATCTTTATTCATTTTTAAGTACAAAAACTAGTTTAACGTAACAGCTCAAAAATAGGTGGGCTAGGTAGCTCCATCACAACTCGGCAACTTCTATTAGATTCAGTATGACACTAGCTACAAAATGACCCTCGAATATAAAGTTTTATCAAAAAATAAAAAAATGGAAGATGAAAAACGAAAAAAAGTTTTAAAAACGCGTTTTTCGCATGTTTTCGCAAAAAAAGTGTAAAAATAAAAATGTTAAAACCATCGAGGGTCATCTTGTTACGAATCATGTTTACAATATGTGGTTTAAATTTCAAGAGAATTGGTTTATTAGTTTTAGCGATACGATGGGGCTAGATTTTGAAAACGTTGGTTCGAGAAAAACACGTTTGAAGTTTATACTATGAAAAACTCTTACCTAAACTAAATCGGCAATTCCTGCACCGTACAAAATCCCTTCTGGTTGCTCATCATCGTCGATTTCTTCAAGTCTTGCTTGCTTTCGATTTGTTGAAATTTTCAGAGTGGACTGGCCCCTTAAGTTGTTCAACGCACTTGCTTACTAACACCCGTATTTACAGATGTATCTTAAGGGATCGTTATTCCTTGTTCTTTATTCAGAACAAAGAACAAGAATGTGAGCAAATTTGAAAAATCTAATTTCGAGAAAAACTCATTTAAAGATTTAGCCATGGATTTTTGCAAGATAAAATGATATTGATATAAATGATATAAATGATAGTGATATTCTTGAAAGTATAAACTGTCGAAAAAGGCAAAAAAATCGATTTTTGAAAGTGTCACACTGGTATAGCTCCTTAAGAAACGACTATGAATACGGGTGTAAGAGTCTTTAGGTATTCCTTTCGTGCAGGGCCGTATTTTGTGGGGGCGTAAGCAGGGCTCTTCTGAATCATTGGTAAATTACAGTGGCGCTTGATAAAAATATGTCACAATCAATTATTATACCCAACGATAAACTGGAATAAAATATTTCGCGCAAGTTTAGTAGATTTAAACATTCTTTCACTTTCTTTGAACGTCGCGGCTATGAAAGTCCTTCTGCTAGGCACATTTTTCTAAGTTTTATCGTTAATATTTTTTTTAAACGTTCGGTGACCCCCTGTTTTTATTGTCGCTACGGAATCTTTAGATTTTTGTACACGCGTGAATAGTTTGTATCAGGCGCACTGGGAGAAATGTATGGTATTCTCGACCATATTTTAACTATATTTTGTAGCCATAGGTACTGCCAAAAGTATAGTACTGTTTATTGATATTTTAGTAGTTAAATTAATTAGGCACATATGTTAAGGCGTTACCTCCACTTGTAGCGCAAAAAGGCCTTTTTCATGAATTTTTTTAAAGAAAACTACAAAACTTTTTTAATCGATCAATATACCATCTTAAAGAACACATCTTGAAGAACTTTCAGTAATTTTTTTATTGAAAAATATTACATTGTTTAGTGGCAAATGGCCGTCAATGAAATAATGTTTTTATACACACGGTTTGCGGTGACCAACATTGCGGCGAAGTGGATCATCTGAAAAAAAATGCGGATGGATTTAGTCAAATATAAGTATAAACTAGTCTTTAATCGAAGGATTTTAAAAAATATTCATTTTTCACAAAATGGCGGACAGTCAAAGTTAATGGTTCGATTTTAACGAAAAAAAACGGCCGTTTTTTGGCTATAAAACGGCCATTTTTTCGAAAAAAAAAATCGAACGATTAAAGACTACATTTTTATGTATTAAATAAGCCTGCAAAATTTCAAGAAGATCGGTTCATTAGTGTTCGAGTAATCTTGGTCACCGACTTCGGAAATGCCATTTTGAGAAAAACGCGTTTAAAGTTTCAATTTCAGTTTACACGAAGAAAAATTTTTTTTTGTAAACTTACATAGAGTCATCTATTCCGGGCCCATACAGAAGTATGGGCCCGGATACTTATACTTCAAAAAATGCAATAAAAAAATCGATTTTTTCAAAATCGCAAGTGAGGGTAACCCCTTAAATGAATTAGGCACATATGTTAACAGTAACCACCAATCTTACAAACATACGTTTATTCTTCAATGCTATATAATATAGTAGGCTTTCATAAAATTCCCGGAAACTATCAAAAATGTACTTCCCTAAGTTTCTAATAATGAACTAAAATATATATATATACTTTGATTAAAAATTATGCCTGTAATTTGCGACGATGTTTATGGTGATTTGTACCATATTATAAGATACAACCTGCTAATGCGTATTTAGTGTGTTATTCAAGTATTGGTACAAGGTATCAATGCTCGTTTACTAAATGCATAGAATATTTCACAAATCCAAAATAAAGTAAAATACGCAACTGATGATCTCGATGATTTTTTTTATTATAATTCGCCATTCCCTGACTTCCGGTAATGATTAATTTTGAACAAAATATTTCGCATAATCGGAATCGTACCTAGAACCCAACTGCCTACCTTCTGCCTATCCTACGCACGCTGCCACTACGCTACCAAGTACTTTTGGCATCTTTAGTACAGACATGGCATAAGAGACAAAAGTAATTCCGGCTGTACTTTCGAATAGCTGTTACCTGCGATTTAGGTGAAATTTTGCACAGATATTTTTTAAAATATAAATCACTGCTTAGCCCTTCGAGAGCACACCTCCGCCGCCAACCTATAAGTGCATCTTGGGTCAATATTGCCCAAGGCGTTTTTCAAATCGTTGTATTCCGGTAAATATGCATTTTTTTTTTTTTTGTAGAGACGTTTTTTGTAGTAAATTATCCATATTTTACGGCCCTACATTTATTTTTCGACGAAAACGAAAATTAAATACCAAAACGTTCGTTCAAAGGAGGGCATACGTTGAAAAATACGTACTTACACGAAAAAAATCACTGGGTCAAAACGACCCAGTGTGCACTCGAAGGGCTAAATGAATTTTTGATGCTTCGCAATAGTTTTGTGTCATATAATAGTGATTTATACTATATTATATTATAAGAACTGCTAAATGCATAGCAATGTGTGTCCTAGAAGCAGAGTAGGGCGTAATGCTATTTATAAATAAGGATACGAATTTATTCACTTCGTGATTTTCACGTGAATATAAATACAAATTTATTCATACTTCACTTATTGTAAATACGAATACACACTTGTGAATACGAATTTATTTGTATTCACATCCATACATACAAATACAATTGTATTCACAAATATTCTGAACATACAAATAAATTCACAGAAAACATTGTGAATATTCACAAAAAATGTGAATAGTTACAATAAAATTCTGTGAATTAAAAAAAATTCACATCAAAATCTGTGGATGCAAATGTATTCACAGAAATTGTAAATACAAAAGAATTCACAAAATAAGTTGTGAATTTTTTCGTATTTAAGACAAATTAAAATCAAATTCACAATGATTAGATTAAAATTTACACCAAAAGTGAGTTCTTACGTATTTTGGGAGAAAACATTGCGTCGAGGCAAAGAATTTTTTGCGAAAAAGTCGTGAGTTTCAAATATTACATTATAAATATGAAAAAAATCAGAAAATGAGTTGTGAATTTCCTCAAGTTGAAAAAAATTAAATTCGCATTCACGACAATTATAATAAAATTAACACCACAAGTCAGTTCTTACGTATTTTGACAGAAAACATTGTGTTGAACTGAACACAATGTTGAACTCAACAGTAAATTTTAATCTAATCATTGTGAATTTGATTTTAATTTATCTTAAATATGAAAAAATTCACATCTTAATTTGTGAATGTTTTTCTATTTACAATTTTTTTGTGAATACGTTTGCATTTACAGATTTTGATGTTATTTTTATTTTTATTCACAGGATTTTTTGTAAATATTCACATTTTTTGTGAATTTATTTGTATGTTCAGAATGTTTGTGAATACAATTGTATTTGTATGCATGCATGTGAATACAAATAAGTGAAGTCGGAATAAATTTGTATTGATATTCACATGAAAATCACAATGTCAATAAATTCGTTTTCGTATTTATAAATAGAATTACGCCCAACTCTGCCTAGAAGAACAGAAGGTGAACTACAAGAAGTGTTGAACTGATTTCCTATTTTTGCAATGCAACAAACATACTATGCAAGTTTGTGAGACATGCGTAGTTCTTAAAATTATTAAGCGAAGGTTCTGCCTTGTTGGGCCAAAATATGTTCGATTTTTCACCAATTTTTTATGCGAAAAGTAATAAATATAGAATGTCGATATTTGGTATGTTGACTAAGCGGTCTTTATTGAACATCAAAATATTTTTTTAAGTTTGACAAAACATGGTGGTAAGAGTGGGAGGAGCCACGTATGTCGCGGGCGATGACATTCTTCGCTTGCGGAATTCCTAAGTCCTGGACAGGTGATCTGAAGCAAAAAAATCAAACATATTTTTAGTTTGTACAATATTGTGTATAAGTTAACCTAGAATCAAGATGAAAACTTGAAAAATAAAAAAATAGTGAGCAATCAGATGGAAGTTGTTTTTTTTCCAAAAAATTTCGCTGTTTTTTGCTCACTATTTTTTTATTTTTCAATTTTTCTTCTTGATTCTAGGTCAACTTGTACACAATATTGTACAATGTAAAAATATGTTTGGTTTTTTGCTTCAGATCACCTGTCCGGGACTTAGGACTTCCGTAAGCGAAGAATGTCATCGCCCGCGCACCGACATAAGTGGCTCCTCCCACTCCCACGACCATGTATTGTCAAACTTTAAAAAATATTTTGATGTTCAATAAAGACCGCTTAGTCAACGTACCAAATATCAAAATTCTATATTCAATACTTTTCGCATAAAAAATTGGTGAAAAATCGAACAGTTTCTGGGTTGCTCGGACTGCTAATGATTTACGTCTTCGCTATAAGTAAACTTTACAATAATTGTTTTCGAATAGTCACTTTTCATGAGGTCTTCTAACAAATCATACTCGAAAAACGTTAATGTTAACCATATGAATTGTACAAACTTGAAAAGAATAGTAGAAGTCTGACTGAACAAAACTTAACGTACAGTATACAACATTACTATTTGTACACCGATTTTGTTATAGGACTGAATTAACCATATCAATATTGTCAAGCCTTTTACAATAGTGAATAATCATTTCGGGGATAATGGATAGTCAAACACGCCACCCAAATCGCATGTTTAGGAATACTTTGCGCTTATAGTCGTGTTAACCCTAGGATGCCACACTTATTTTTTCGGGACATACTTGCCACACTTGGGTTTGTGGGACCCCATTCAGATTTTCAATTATAACTCCGAGTAAAATAGTCGTATTTTGATTATGTTTTTTATCGATAGCCAATCAGTCGAGAAATCTGTCTATGCATTGACCGAATCGTCAAAATTAAGGACTCTGAGATATACTCGTTTAAAAAATATTTTCTCTCGAGAAAAGCGAAAAAATTTGCTTTTACGAGTTTTGTTCGGATTTCTCAGGCCCCAGTGGATCATGCAGGGTTAACGATATTATGATTGCAGTGTCAATAAACTATAACGAATTTAACTAACCACTCTTTTACCATGGGAGTTTGTTGTAAATACCACAGACTTTTCTCTCAGTGCACCTGAAGTTATTCAGTGTTTAAATTATTAGGTAGAAATGTGGCCAGCGTGTCATCTCCATAAAGCGCCGTATAACCGAGACGATTTTTAGCGTCGTCCTTTTCGTTAAAAGTTCGGCAACTTGATTTTAAATTTTACCAGCATACCGGAATGTATTTTTGCTTGATTATATACAAAAATCAGTGAATTGTTAAATATTCGGGTTCGTGAAAAGAACACCTTAAGCAATAAATATATTTAAAACTCCATTTGAGATTGCCTTTTGCGCTTACGACTGTATATTTGAGTCTTGGACGCTTCTTTTGGACAACAGATGATTCGATCATTTTGATGAATTCATTGTTGTAATTGGTTTCGTCCTATACTCCAATTATTATGGGGAGATATACACCTAGGAGCCGGAAAAAAGGTAATTTTTGTGAATTTTTTCAAGGCAAACTATTTGAAATTTCGGATTGGGGTTTTAATTATCTAAAAATATATTCATTCAAAAATATGTTCAATTTTCTTTATTAAAAAATATCAAAAATATACAAGGATATTGTATGATCCTTGGAGCGTCGTAAAAAAATCTGCGTATACGGTACCCACTGGCGTTTCTTCAAAAATCATCTGAAAAAAAACCAAAAAGATTATTAAATTAGATACTATAATCTAGTACTTGTCATAGCCGATTTTGAAAATATCGATTTATGACAAAATGGCGGACGTTTGAACATATATAGTGATTTTTGGGCCACAAATTAGTTATTATTTTGCCTATAAAACAAAAACTAAGTAACGGAAAAAAATCCTGTGACAAGTACTAGATAATGGTGTATAGAATAACCACAAAAAACCTCAAGGCAATCGGTTCATTGGTTTTCGAGAAACTTTGGGTACCGATTTGAAAAACGTGGTTTTGAGAAAAACGCGTTTGAAAATTTGGGAATGAATAAATCATGAAATTTGTCAACATACATGGAATCATCGATACCAGGCCCATAGTGTAGGTCTTCTGCGGTCGACGGAATGTCCATAGCTTCTAAATCCTCGACCTCGACCATCTAGGTGTATATCTCCCCTTAAATATCATACTCTACGTATGACAGACAAAGCGTCGACGGGTGACATTGTACGCGAATGAAAAGGGATTGGCTCGAATTTTAGGCTAGCAATGAATAAATGAATGGAAGTAGATCGGAATTGATAGACAATCAACGATCGAGAAGCTTTGACTTGGTGCGAGAGGGGCTATAAGATGTATCGCTATTCGAGGAAAATCTTCCATCGGATCTCTAAATGTACATTAATCGGTCAGTTTATCCCTATAAATTGTATCGTTTGATCCCATCGCCTTAAGGTTGTTATGGGGTTAAGTCAACATGTTACCACCGTGCTGAATTTTTTCTGGACCTTTATAACCTCTTTGCTAATCATCCTGTGCAGTTTAAATATGAACCACAGTACCGTTTTTTAGAAAAAAATCGGCAACTCGACGTAATTCGTGGGCTAATTACATTACGCTTGTGGAAAACTCCCGATCATTTTTCAGTACATTATTAATATCTGCTAATGTTACCACGGAGCTGAAAAAAATAGGTACGGCTCGACTAATTATCGGACTAACCCTTGGTACCCTGAAAATGAGGATTCACAGTACCGTAATAAAATTATTAATGTTTTTGATAGCGAATTTGTGCGAAAATCAAGCACACAAAATATTAGACTGTGCAATCATGGCAACGTCGTAGACGGCACAAATGCTACCTATCTTATCGGTATTCGGTAATTATGCGCGGGAACCTCAAACTACTCCCCAGGTAGGAATTGACGATGAAAAAAGGGCTTGCCAAGCTCTGAAACAAGGCTCACATTTTTTAATTCAGGCTGAGCACCAGCCTGTTTTCAGGCCTAGCTGAACCTCTGAATGATAATGCGGTTTCAGGCTCTTGCACACAGGCTTGACCAAAGGCTGGTAGAAAAGCCTGTACTAAGCCTGAAACGACGAAACAACAAGGCTCAAAACGAGCCTTAATAAAGCCTTCACGAGCATTTATAACCAAGCTTTTCCCAAACTCTTCCCGAGGCTATATGAGGCCTGTTTTTAGTTTTCTATATTCTACATTGGGGTAAATTTAATAAATTTATAAAGAATTCATTTGATTTATTATATATATTTATTATTTGTTATATTATTTGTTACAAAATATATATAAAAAATATTTTTAAAAACAATACGTTATTTTATTGCGTACTTTTATTTTCGTATATACTTTTTTGTGTACCTCAAAAATATCGATAAAAGCATATGTTTAAATGTTCTGAGCTGCCTCCTTCGCTTTCGTTTTTCGTGCCTTCGCACCCGACAAATTTATTGCTAAATTTTTTTTTTCATAAAAGTACCGAAAAAATATTATTTTAAACTTATTTTATTTTATCACAACCTGGAACAAGCCTACATCCAGCCTTGATTTTTCAGCCTCAAAATTCACCGGCTGAATAAAGCTTGAAATAACGCTGAGTTTAGGCTAAGCAACCAGTCTTGGTTTCAGGCTGCTCCAAAGGACGCAATGAAACCTGGGCCAGGTCTGTCTCACTCAGGTTCGGTGAAACAAGGCTCGCACAAGCTTGTTTCCATCGTCAGCCTTTTAATTTCCTACCTGGGTCAGTCGGGATAATTAACAATGAATATTATTGGTACTTATTCTCTTAATTAGTAAAAATTACTTAATATTAATTTGATAATTATGTTCAAAAATTATCCATTTCTAGGCAAAGACAAAATAACGCGGATTTTTTTTTTAATGTCGGGAAATCATCAGAGTTTTTGATTTCTTCGAGATTATGGACAGCTTTTTACACAGTTTTTCTTTCCAGCGGATTTTTTTTTACTCGGACCGATATTCATTTTTAACAGCTCCTTTGGCCGATATTGAGGTTACCAACGAGGCGCGCATGTCTCTAACTTCGCGGCACTTCTGCCAACCTGGGTATTGTGATATACCACGATTTACGACGTTGCCAATTCGTTTCGCGTTAATTGAACGATAAGAAGTTATAGAAAATAATTATACAAAGTAATGAAAACACTTAATGTAATCACCGAATGTTCGACAATGTATATTTTTACAAATAGAGGTAGAAAAATAGTTCGAAAACGCACGTTCAATATGACGATTATTTGAAAGCTAACAGTTGGTAACAGTCAATCGGCTCCGTGCATAAGTACAGGGCGGCTGAACGACTGAACTCCATAATAACCTTAAGGGGCTATACCAGTGTGATCACTGAACATTTAGGTGATTTCAGGGACTGTTTTTGGAAGTAAAGTACTGAATTAAAAGTTTCGGAAAATTAAGAATATATTTGGCTATATTTGACCTATATTACATAATTTTTCCATAGAAAAATATTGAGATCCAAGCGACTTATGCGCTGCCTTCGGAGGCGCCAAAAAAAGTTCCTCCACTGCTGACATGATTCCGGCCGATTGAGTAGCTGAAACCGAAAAAGGAAAAAATGTCGTTAAACTCGAAGGTATTTCCTGTACAATGACGTAGGATTTTCGAAAAATATCAAAATCTAACAAAATGGCGTAGTTATGAAAGAAAGTCTCTTTTCTTGCATATAAAATGGTCGTTTTTTTAAATGCCAAATCGTCAATTTTCATCCAATCAAAAATATCCTACGTCATTGTAGAGTAAATATATTCAAGGGTACTCAGTTCAAATTTCAAGTCAATCGGATAATTGCTCTTTGAGTTACAATGTCAACAAATATGAAAAATCTCATTTCGAGAAAAACGCTTTTAAAGATTTAACTATCGATTTTTGCAAGATAAAATGATGTGAGATACGGCCTTGAAATTTTTACAGGATACTCTTGAAAGTATAAACTGTCGAAAAAGGCAAGAAAAAAGGAATTTTTGGAAGTGTCACATTGGTATAGCCCCTTGAATAAGGTTAATCGAGACCCGCAGTCATCGCTGTTTTCTTTGCTTAGTAAAATACATTTCAGATCCCTACCGACCTCAGCAATACGTCGAAATGACCACGAAAGATTTGACCCCGAATTTGACTTTTCGGTTGGCAAAAGAAGTCAAGCCTCTTCACTACGATCTTTATCTTCATCCGGATCTCGCTAAAGGCACGTTCCAGGGCAACGTGACTATACTCATCGATGTACGTGATACGAGAAGTTATATAGCTCTCCACCAGAAGGATCTCGATATAACTTCGGCTTCTCTCAAAACTCGTGATCGCGAGGTTGATTACGAAATTCCGGTGAAGGAATATTACACCGCCGACAAGTTCGAGGAACTTGTTGTTACTTTCGACAAGGACTTGCATTTGGGCTTGTACGATCTCTCATTCGGATTCAACGGTGCCCTTCAACCCGACAAGATCGTTGGCTTTTATTCCAGCAAATATAAAGATGCTGAAAATAGAACGAGGTATTCAGAACTAGTCGTAAATAGAATCGGAAGAATTTTGAACACTGTATTGTTGCTTTTGTATTAGCATTCCTGAAAATAAGCAGAAACAGGGAACTCGGGGCAAAATGAGAATGAAGGGGCCGTACACAAATTACGTAACGTCAAGTTTCTCAATTTTCGACCCCCCCCCCCGCTTCTATTCCGTTATTTTTTTTCGTAGACACAACCGATTTTTTTTTCATAGACATAACTAATTATGAAAGGATCGGGTTTATGCGTATTTTATTAAGTATATATTCATCTAGATTTATTCCAATTTTTATGAAAAAAATCTTTAAAATTAACCGAGATATATGCCATGATTTGACGAAAAAAATTCTCTTTATTGTCCCATCGATATCTTTATGAAAGGTTATCTGTAAATAAAAAGTACAAAATTTATCGATATCTATACAAATGTAGCTATCGTTATGCGTAGCCGTTTTTTTTTATTATTTTAGTTTGTTTTACAAAATGCCGACGGTTTGGACATTTTTTTCGATTTTAAGGCCCTTTTTTGTATTCAAGCAGTTTAAAAAAATAGTAAAAGTCTACATTTAAAAAATCGGCTACGTACAACCTTAGACACGGCGATTACAAAAATGTCAACAAAAAAAATTGAACATCGGTTGATAAGTTTTTGAGTATTCGCTGGGACAAGGTCGAAAAAAGTAGTTTCGAGAAAAACGTGTTCAAAGTTTTCGTTCCGTTTTTCGTGATATAAAGTTATGTTTTTTTCTAGAATATTGATACTTACATCAAGGCGGGATATGCATTTGGACAGGAAAAAATAAGCAATAATGAGGGATTTTTTAAACTAGGAAATAATTATTCTACAATTATCAAACTTTAGATATACTTTAATAGTATATTTAAGTATACGAAACAATTTTTTAAATTAATTCATCATTAAAATGACGGTGACTTTAATTTGCAAAAAAGTTCAAACATTTTTTTAGTTAGAACATGTGTAGTTTCAATGTGACGGTAATAAAAATGAAGAAAATGCAGATTTGAGAAAATGGCACGCGTTTATAAAAAAAAATCAACATTTCACGCAACTATTCTGTAAAATGTGAATTAAAAAGGTAGTTTTTTTTTTCAATTTTTCTAAAACAATTTTCGTCAAGTATAAGGTACCAATATTGTCAATATTTCTACCAAGTTTTAACTCAATCGACTTAATAGTTTTTGAGTAATCCTACACGCCAATTTAGATAATGCAGATTAAAAAAAAACGCGTTTGAAATTCACGCCCGCTCCGAATCCGAGCGGTGAGGCACAGCATTGACGGGCTGTAAAGTTTAAAGTTTTTCGAATTTCGCTTTGAAACTTCAGGAAAATATTCTGCATGTATAGTTCTATCGTTTAAAGAAAAAAACAAAGAAATCGATTTTTTGACCGTTGCAAATGTATATCGCGCCTTAAGGGGCTATACTAGTGTGAACGATAAAAATTTGGGTGATTTTAGGGATTTTTTGGAAGAAAAGTACTCAATTAAATGTTTCGGGCAATTAAGAATATATATTTGGCTATATTTGACCTATATAACATAATTTTTTCATAGAAAAATATTGAGATTCAAGCGACTTATGCGCTGGTTTCGGAGGCGCTAAAAAAAGGTCATCCACTGCTGACATCATTTCGGCCGATTGAGTACCTGAAACCGAAAAAGGAAAAAAAATGTCGTTAAACTGGAAGGTATTTCCTGTACAATGATGTAGGATTTTCGAAAAATATTAAAATCCAATGAAATGGCGTAGTTATGAAAAAAAGTCTGTTTTCTTGCCTAAAAAATGGTTGTTTTTTTCAATGCCAAATCGTCAAGTTTCATCCAATCAAAAATATCCTACGTTATTGTAGAGTAAATATATTCAAGAGTAGTCAGTTCAAATTTCGAGTCAATCGGATAATTGCTCTTTGAGCTACAATGTCAGCAAATTTGAAAAATCTCATTTCATATTCTTGAAAGTATAAAAATCTCATCTCATATTCTTGAGAGTATAAACTGTCGAAAAAAGCAAAAAAAAATCGATTTTTTTAAAGTGTCACACTGGTATAGCCCCTTAACGGATCAACAAAAAATCACGCATTAACCTTCAACATTTCTGACAAATCCTTCTCATTATATTAATAAAGAGTATTTTCATTTTGTTTACTTACCTGTCTCTCATCAATATCAGCAACTCAAATGAACTGAAACAATGGTAAACTTTGCCAAAAATTAAATCGTTTTGTCAAAAAATCGATAGTGTTTTCTCACTCGGGACGCGTGCTATGCCACAGTTGATACTTTCAGACTCATTTACCTCCCCGCCGCCCCTTCAAACTTCAACGGGAGCACTGTGCTTGCACACACTGTTCAGCAGCTTGACTTATGATTCATCTTACGTCTTGCCTTCGTCTTGCCCCGAGTTCCCCTACCTATGCAAAAATCTACAGATATCACACAAAGTGCAACTATTTCATGGCATTGAAAATGTAATCGAACTTTTCGGGTAACAAAAAAACAGGTACATGTAAATAATATGAGTTGGTTTTTATCATTTTTCAGAAAAATATTGATAATTTAAGGTATACAATTGGGTTGGTTTGGATTTGTTTAGGTTTGTTTGGGTTTGTCATGTATAATACTTGTTATATAATGTATGTAATATTTTTGTAATATAAGTTGGAATATAATTTTGAATTAATAACATGTCTCCGCCCTCTCCCCACCCGATTACAATTGGGTGGGGAGAAGGCATTTTTCAACCAATCACGGGCATTCAGTCCCCACTCTACTGCAACATAGTGGGGGTAGCGTTAGTTTCGTGTGACATCCAGTTAACTCAAACCCCTATACCCAGCCTACCTCAACAAACATATACAGTTTTAAAAGCTGAAAATAAATGCTGAAAACGGGATTGATCTGTTATAATATCTTCCACAATATAGCAATTAAGGGGTCCTCTCACTTTAGACGCTAAAAAAGGCTATTTTCATGATTTTTTTGATAGTTTTAGATTATAGATGTTGATATAAAAGTTGTTACACTTAATAAATACACTTTCGATGTCGACAATATAGCAATTAAGGGGTCTTCTCACTTTAGACGCTAAAAAGGCTATTTTCATGATTTTTTTTATAGGTTTAGATTATAGATGTTGATGCAAAAGTTGTTACACTTAATAAATACACTTTCGAAATACATTTTGAAAAATAATTATTCATTCAAATCACTATTTACAGACTAAAATGATAGTTAAAAAATGTCCTAAAAAAATTGTAGGTCTGCGCTGTTGATGAAATCCCGGAGATGGATCATCCTAAACAAAAAAATCAAACGGTTTTAGATTCAGTACGTTAATGGCTATAGCGCATATCATGCCATTTTTTATATGTGCAAAAATAACAAAATGGCGGACATTTTTCAAAAAAACAAAAAAACGTGTTTTTCCACCGTTTTTGGCGAAAAAAGTAAATATCAAAATTTTTTAAAATCCTTGATATGCGCTATAGCTATAGTTGTAAAGAATATGTGGTTAAAATTGCATAAGGGTCGGTTCAGTAGTTACGAAGATTTTATCGACAAGCCGTCGAAAGACGTTGTTTTGAGAAAACCGCGTTTGAAGTTTGTTTGGGTTACGTAAATGAATTTTCAGTGAAAAATTTCGTTACCACTGCTTATAAACTGCTCATAAAATGAAAAGTTTTCGATTAATCAGAAATTCCGTACGTACTTCTCTGCGAAATGCAATTAGGAACATAATTCTCAAATTTCAAGTAAATCGAGTGAAAATTGCTGAAGTTATTTGTCACGCCAACTGGAAAAAAGCTGTTTCGAGAAGTTTCGAGTAGTCGGCCATTTTGTACATCGAAAAAAAAATATTTTTTTTTTCTAACAGCTTGATATTCACACTAAATAGATGTGTAATTAATTTTATGAGTGAATCACTTTTTCATACAAAAAAAATTGTTAAATTCGTACATGATTTTATTCGGGTTACTGTGGCCTTAGTGTAACAACTTTTAATATTTATATCTTTAATATAAAGCTATCAAAAAATTCACGAAAACAGCCTTTTTTAGTGTTTAAAGTGAGAAGACCCCTTAAGACTTTTATTATTTTTAGAATTAATCATTTTTATTTGATCTCAACATACGACTATCATTGTCCATGTAATTTCCATTATCATTCGTCTTCCCATGATTATTAACTGTATCCGGATTTTCTTAAAATTGTCATTATTGATACAACCAAGGTACATCGCAACCTCAAAGTTCGAACCCACCTACGCCAGAAGAGCATTTCCATGCTTCGACGAGCCCTCATTCAAAGCCGAATTTTCCGTCAAACTGGTACATCCCACCGGAGACGATTACAGCGCATTATCCAGCATGAACATCGAAGTAAAGATAATTGTGTTATTGTTCGTTTACAATTATTCTTACAATCTGGATTAGACGAGAAAGTATTTCATTCGTTCATTTTGGGATATTTTGTTCGTTCGTAATCGACGGTTTAAAAATGTTTAGACGACTCACGTGGACAAGCCTGGTCCGGGTCTGACAACGGTTAACTTTGCCAAAAGCGTGCCTATGTCAACGTATTTGATATGCTTCATTGTGAGCGATTTCGTGGGCGTAACGGCAACCGCAAAAAACCTCGAGGGTAACACCTTCCCGGTCAGCGTATACACCGCGAGGGCCCAAAAGGAAAAAGCTCTTTTTGCCTTGGAAACAGGAGTGAAAATAATCGAGTATTATATCAATTTATTCGGGATTAATTATCCATTGCCAAAACTCGGTGAGTAAATTAACATTTTATTATTCAAGGGTCGTTTTTTAACACGATATCATTTTTTTAATGACTTATGTCGACGTGAGAAGAATTACGAATTTTGGTCACTTGACGATCGTTAAAGGGTTAAGGCGTTACCCCCACTTGTAGCGCAAAAAAGGACTTTTTCATGAATTTTTTTAAAGAAAACTACAAAACTTTTTTAATCGATCAATATACCATCTTGAAGAACACATCTTGAAGAACTTTCAGTAATTTTTTTATTGAAAAATATTACATTGTTTAGTGGCAAATGGCCGTCAATGAAATAGTGTTTTTATATACACGGTTTGCGGTGACCAACATTGCGGCGAAGTGGATCATCTGAAAAAAAAAATGCGGATGGATTTAGTCAAATATAAGTATAAACTAGTATTTAATCGAAGGATTTTAAAAAATATTCATTTTTCACAAAATGGTGGACAGTCAAAGTTAATGGTTCGATTTTAACGAAAAAAAACGGCCGTTTTTTGGCTATAACACGGCCATTTTTTTTTCGAAAAAAAAAAAAAATCGAACGATTAAAGACTACATTTTTATGTATTAAATAAGTCTGCAAAATTTCAAGAAGATCGGTTCATTAGTGTTCGAGTAATCTTGGTCACCGACTACAGAAATGCCATTTTGAGAAAAACGCGTTTAAAGTTTCAATTTCAGTTTACACGAAGAAATTTTTTTTTTTGTAAACTTACCTAGAGTCATCTATTCCGGGCATCAAAAAAAACTGCACTTCAAATTGCACTTCAAAAAAATGCAATAAAAAAAAACGATTTTTTCAAAATCGCAAGTGGGGGTAACCCCTTAAGCTACTGTTTCGACCAGAAAATCAGGGCTGCTGTAAGAAATTAATTTTGAAGAAATAAGGAAGATTGAAAAATCGTTTGGACATTTATTTTTATGTACATTAAGAAAGTTGTGTGCAAAATTTCATAAAAATATCAATAATTAAAGAAGTTATAAACAATGTCGTGAAGGGCCTTTAAACGTGAGGAGCTCAACGGTGTGCTTGATTTTGGCCATCCGGTTGATACGAAACGGTTGATACGAAACAAACAAAAACAGTCGTGTTCGAGTCATCGAAAAAAAAATTCGAATTTACTTTTCGATTTTTCGAGAAACGATGTTGCATTTTTTTTCTCGATTTTTCGAGGAAAAATGTTGATTTTTTTTCGATTGTTCGAGGAAATATCACATCATTTTTGTTAATAAGTAATGAAAAAAAAAATATTAAACCGTGACACCACTTTAAGATTTTGAAAAAATCGTTTTTTTTTTGCTTAAACGATGCTTTAACACAATAAAAATCCATTTTTCTCGAAACCACTTTTTTCAATATTAGCGAACACATTACTCCAACACGGTCACATGGATCAGTTTGAAATTTTGACATTAGCTTCCCAATTACCTTCTTTATAGAAGTACGTAGAGGTTTTTCGATTCAGTGTAAACTTCAAATTTTATGACCAATTTACTGCTCATTTTTTAAAGGAAAATATCGAATTTTTTTTGGTCAAAAGTGCACCATTTTTACAAAGTTTGATTAAATAAAAGATCCCTACGTACTTGTATAGTCAATAGTATATAGATTTAACCAAATTTATTTGGTTTTTGGTTCGTGATCTTATATTTTACGAGAAATTTGTCCGCTACTGGAAGTGTTTTTTTTAAGGCTCATTTCGAAGTTTGGCTGTCTCGCCGCCATTTTAAACAAAAACAATAATTTAAAGAAAATTTATACTCAAATATATGCCCAATAATCCCTCCAAAGAGAATTCCTATTCCTTTTATTATTTCAAAATTAGGCCTTCTTTTCGGCCGCTAAAGTCGTGTTACCCCTTAAGAAGAAAAACGTCGGTGAAGTGTTAAAAGTTGCAATTTTAAAACCCATTATCTCCCAAACTAAATAGTCGACTATTCTGAAATTTCACACAAACATGCATAATGATATGAACAATATTTGGTTTAAATTTGAACAAAATCATCAGCGCGCGATCGTTCCACCTTAAGGGGCTAGGCCACTCTGGAGGCCGAAAAAATAGGCTTCTTGGGGATTTTTTTTCAGAAAAACTACAAAATAAATCGAGATTACAAAAAAGGGGTGTTTATCATACATATCAGTGACCGTATACAAAAAATGTTTTGAAGCGATTAATTTCAAAATAGCGTTTGTGCAGCGTTTATCTCAAAACTGCATTTTTTAAGTTGGCCGGAAACATAACTCAGACAATTTTCAACCGGTTCACTTGAAATGTTGAATATATCTTGAAAAATATATTATCTATGGAAGTACGTAGGATTTTTTTTTACATTGCATAGTTAATTTGTTATTAACAATTATCTGACGAAATTTTTCATTTTTTACAATAACAATTATCTGACGATTATCTGAAGTATTTCTTTTATCGGCGGAAAAACGGTTTTAAGGGGTGAAACCACCCCTCGAAAAAGGCATTTCTAGGGGTAATATAGCAGTTTCACACACAAGAAGTCCACCGATTTTAATGAAACAAAAACGAAAATTCTTCTAATCCGAAGCAATGAAAATCCACTATAGTAACATTGCAAAAATAATAATTAAGGGGTGAACCACCCCTATATTAAGGCGTTACCCCCACTTGTAGCGCAAAAAAGGCCTTTTTCATGAATTTTTTTAAAGACAACTACAAATTTTTTTAATCGATCAATATACCATCTTAAAGAACACATCTTGAAGTACTTTCAGTAATTTTTTTATTGAAAAATATTACATTGTTTAGTGGCAAATGGCCGTCAATGAAATAATGTTTTTATATACACGGTTTGCGGTGACCAACATTGCGGCGAAGTGGATCATCTGAAAAAATAATGCGGATGGATTTAATCAAATATAAGTATAAACTAGTCTTTAATCGAAGGATTTTAAAAAATATTCATTTTTCACAAAATGGCGGACAGTCAAAGTTAATGGTTCGATTTTAACGAAAAAAACCGCCGTTTTTTGGCTATAAAACGGCCATTGTTTTCGAAAAAAAATCGAACGATTAAAGACTACATTTTTATGTATTGAATAAGCCTGCAAAATGTCAAGAAGATCGGTTCATTAGTGTTCGAGTAATCTTGGTCACCGACTTCAGAAATGCCATTTTGAGAAAAACGCGTTTAAAGTTTGAATTTCAGTTTACACGAAGAAAATATTTTTTTTTTGTAAACTTACATAGAGTCATCTATTCCGGACATCAAAAAAAAACTGCACTTCAAATTGCACTTCAAAAAAATGCAATAAAAAAATCGATTTTTTCAAAATCGCAAGGGGGGGTAACCCCTTAAGGGGTGGTTTCACCCCATAAAACCGTTTTTCCGCCGATAAAACAAAATACGTATCGCTTACTTTTCGGTGCTTTATAACCTATCCAAATTTCAACAAACCGAAGGGATGTTCCTTGCGAGTTGTGTTTTCGGCCAACTTAAAAAATGCAGTTTTGAGATAACCGCTGTATGGTCGCCATTTTGAAATTAATCACTTAAAAAAATTGTTGTATACAGTCACGGATATGTATGACAAACACCCTTTTTGTAATCTATATTTATTTTGTAGTTTTTCTGAGAAAAAAATCCCCAAGAAGCCTATTTGTTCGGCCTCTAGAGTGGCCTAGGGCCTTAATCTGCAACTCCTGTATCGTATGCTAGACCTTCCTCTTCAATTCGGGTTGCCTCAAGCGACGAACGAGTGTTCGTCATTTTCACAGTAGCCTCACCCCTTATCGTGGCATTGGCGTTATTTCGAAATTTGCACAATTTTTATTCTCCGCAAGATATGGCTGCCATACCTGATTTCGTTTCCGGTGCCATGGAGAATTGGGGTCTTGTCACATACAGAGAAGCAAGGCTATTCTACGACAACAAGACGAGCTCGACATCGGACAAGGAGGGTGTA
Organism: Ophion slaviceki; assembly: GCA_944452715.1. NCBI lineage: Eukaryota > Metazoa > Arthropoda > Insecta > Hymenoptera > Ichneumonidae > Ophion > Ophion slaviceki. Next base: position 67,300,860 of record OX101783.1, on the reverse strand, counting down.
GTTCTCGTGATCAGCCACGAATTTGCTCACATGTGGTTCGGAAACTTAGGTAAAACCATTATTTTTGTATCAATATTGTTTTCGTTATTAGCAAACAGTAACCTATCTTATCCACATGGAAAACTATTTCCGTCACATTTGTTTCCATGTCAACAAGTTTTTTAACCTATTTACATCATCCTATCGTTTAAATGAAGAAAAAAAATTGATTGTCTGAAAGACGGACTAAATTTGTTCATTTTTTACTAAAATTAAACTCGGCCTAGTATCGCCATGACAGGCATTGCTTATAACAATTAAAATTCATTCGCGAATAATGTACTATTTTCCTCGGTTGAAATAGTAACGATGGCCTGGTGGAATGATCTTTGGCTCAACGAGGGCTTCGCAACGTTCATGCAATACAAAAGTGCCCATGCTATACTTCCAAATTGGGGTTGGGTAATGTTTTTTTTTCTGCTGCTTTACTCTTGTATTCTTACTTAACTTGTATATTAAGATCAAAACCGAAGAACGGAATTACCACTAATCGAGCTTAAATTAATTCAACGGACGATTAAAATTCTGGCGCGATAATTCAGCCTACATTTAGTGCACTGATGACAGTGCCATTTCGTCAGATGTGCAACTTTTCTTATTTGTATTTTTTATGTGACAAAGTTTAACCAAGTTCAAGCAATGTAATTGCTTTAAATAAGGAAGCGACGCTTTTACTTTTCTTTCGCCATTTTGATTGGAGTACTTTTTCACCACTGGTCGTCTTCTCCATAATCACGTGGTAATTATTTTTGCTGGGACATTAGATGGATAAATTTTTATCGGATACGTTGCACGGTGTATTGGTCACGGACTCGAAATTGAGCTCTCATCCGATTGTCCAAACGGTTAACAATCCCGACGAGATAACAGCACTTTTCGACGTCATTACGTACAGCAAAGTAAGTACATTGATGAATCGTCATTCAATTGTGTTTTTACTTTAGAGAAATTGATATTTTTTCGGAAAAAATGTACCATCTATGAGGACTTGATTTTATAAATTTATCTATTCATATAAACGAACATGTCCTGACTGATTCGGCAAAACCGATCTGTCCGATTGCGATGAAATTTGACATGCTTGTAGAATGGGTAAAAATAGGCGACACGTATTTTTTTATATTTGCGGAACCCGATTTTTAAGGGGTGAAACGCACCCTCGAAAATAGGGGTGTCTTTCGTTTTTCGTCGATAACGTTATCGTTCTCATCTCCAATGTATAGTACACGAAAAAATAAACATTGTTGCAATTTGAATTTTTTTAATATCTCGTATCGTTAAAACGTTATCGACGAAAAACGAAAAACACCCCAATTTTGGAGGGTGCGTTGCAACCCTTAAAAATCGGGTTTCGCAGATATAAAAAAATACGTGTTGCTTATTTTTACCCATTCTACAAGCATTCCAACCTTTCCTTGTAAGAAGGGATTTTATGAAATTTGTACCCTAAATGAGTAAAATAGGGGATGAAAGTTTGTATGAAAGTCCATCATTTTTTAGGTTAAATGCGTAGAAATCGGTATTTAGCCTTTAGGAGAAAAAAAAGAAATACATATTTCAGGATTTTTCGAAATTCATCCCCTAAGAGGGTTAAATAGGGGATGAAAGTTTGTATGGAAGTTTCGGTATTTTTCAAGTTAAAATCTTGCAAATTGGTATTTATCCTTTCAGTTAAAAATAAAGAAAGACGTGTCTGCGGATTTTTCGCAATTCATCCCCTAAGAGGGTTAAATAAGGGATGAAAATTTGTATGGAAGTCTGACAGTTTTGAAATTAGAAATATAAAACTTGGCATTAGAAAAAAAGCCATTAAAAACAAAAATTATTTACTGCAGCTTTTTTTCGAAATTCATCCCCTAAGAGGATTAAATAGGGGATCTAAGTTTGTATGGCAGTTTCGTTATTTTTCAAGTTAAAACCTTACAAATTGGTATTTATCCTTTCAGTTAAAAATAAAGAAAGACGCGTCTCAGGATTTTTCGAAATTCATCCCCTAAGAGGGTTAAATAAGGCATGAAAATTTGTATGGAAGTCTGACAGTTTTGAAATTAGAAATATAAAACTTGGCATTAGAAAAAAAGCCATTAAAAACAAAAATTATTTACTGCAACTTTTTTTCGAAATTCATCCCCTAAGAGGGTTAAATAGGGGATGTAAGTTTGTATGGCAGTTTCGTTATTTTTCAAGTTAAAACCTTGCAAATTGGTATTTATCCTTTCAGTTAAAAATAAAGAAAGACGTGTCTCAGGATTTTTCGAAATTCATCCCCTAAGAGGGTTAAATAAGGGATGAAAGTTTGTATGGAAGTCTGACAGTTTTGAAATTAGAAATATAAAACTTGGCATTAGAAAAAAAGCCATTAAAAACAAAAATTATTTACTACAGCTTTTTTCGAAATTCATCCCCTAAGGGGTAAAATAGGGGAAGAATGTTTTATGGAAGTCTCTCAGTATTGAAGCTAGAGGTATGAAACTTGGTATTTAGACTTCGGATTAGTAACTGAAATCCCGTATTTCAGCGTTCTTCATAGATCATCCCTTAAGGGGGTGAAATGTAGAAAGAAAATTTGTATGGTAGTCTGTCAGTTTTAAAGCTAAAAGTATGAAACTTGATTATAAGTTTAGGCAAAGATGATCAGCTTAGTTATTTCTATTTGCATTTTTAATTGATTTTTATTTATTTCGATAACCACTCGGACGAAGTCGCGAGCGGAAAACTAGTTTCTTATGAGTTTCGAATATTTTTCCCTCTAGGGTGCATCTATACTCCGTATGCTGGATAACTTTGTGGGATCGGAAACCTTCATCGCCGGTGTGTCAGTGTATCTAAATCGGCTGGCATTTCAGAACGCCGAGACAGCCGATTTATTCGGTATATTGCAGAGTGCCGTTACCGACAAAATAAACATCATGGCAATTATGGACACGTGGACGAGACAAATGGGTTATCCGGTTGTAAAGGTCGTCAAAAAAGGCTCTAATTACACGCTCACCCAGAAGAGATTTTTGGCTGATCCGGATGCCCAATTTGATCCTACGGAGTCCAATTATGGGTTCGTAATTATATGGACCTGAATAAACGTTAAATGTTCTTCGGGTATATATTTTCGTGCTCATTCTCAAAAGTGGAAAAATGAAATAGACGAAGCACAATATCACTTCCAACCTAATAGGGTATTACACCCTCTTTTGAAAGGTGTCGCAATTTGACCCTTTGATGGTGATAAACTACAAGAATTTTTATTTCTGTTTTCTGAAATCGCCAAGTGCCATAAAAATGCATTTAAATTTTACATTTCAAATTCCCGCGCGAAAACGCTAGCCGCCATGCTGCTTCGGTTCGTGACGTCACTTGCATAGTAAACATCGACGCTGCGCCAATTGTGAATACGTACATTTTTTTGGTTAAAAGTGAGTTACAATCACTATCATTGGTGTGTTGTTCCTAAATGTAAGAATACGAGGGTGGGGTGAAAAGTTTCCGGCCTGACCAAGAAAAACGATATTTAATCATTTTTTTTGCTTTATTATTCAACATAATCTCCATCAACACTGATACATTTCTCATAACTCTCGCATCCCAAAAAACAGTAGCCATAACCTTGTTTGCCGATAAAATTGTTTTTGCCTTCTTTGGGGTTGGTTCCCCTTTTCCAACCCACTGTTTTGACTGTTTTTTACTTTCAGGAGTGTAGTGGTGGACTCATGTCTCATCAACAGTTATGAATCGACGCAAAAATTCGTTTGGATTACGTCTATACAGCGCCAAATTGTCGGTAGCGTCGAGCGTTAGCAAACGCTCGATTGGTCGAGCGTTAGCAAACGCGGCACCCACCTTGCACACAGCTTTTCCATGTTCAAATGGTTGTGCAAAATATTTCGCACACGTTCAGCTGACATCCTACAGGTCTCAGCTATCTCATGCACTTTCAACCTGCGGTCTTCCAACACTATTTTATGGATTTTTTCAATCATCTCTGAAGTTGTGACTTCAACGGGCCGTCCTGAGCGAAGCTCGTCAGAGGTGCTCACACGACCAATTTTAAATTCAGAAACCCACTGATTAATAGTTGAATATGATGGGGAGGAGTCTCCTAGTGCTGAATCCATCTCTTCTTTTATTTGTTTTGGTGTAAAACCTTTCAAATGGAAGTATTTGATGACAGCACGTTTTTCCAATTTTTCCATTTTTACGAAAACAACGGAAGCGTCTCGCGCAATGTGCTCTCAAACGCAAACTAACGTAGCGATTGGGCTGAAACTGTACATACAAGCTCGGTGGGAATGGTACTGTAGGACGCCGCTCCAAAACTAGACCTAGTGGCACCATCTCTTGGTCAGGCCGGAAACTTTTCACCCCACCCTCGTACTAGTGCAAAAACACCGGGAAAGTTGTGGATTAAAATGCCAATTAATATAAATATGAGGAATACTTGGTTAAAACTTGCGAGAAGAGATCCAAAGTCATAGTCCGAAAAAAACTCATTTGTTCTTTTTTGAAGTACAGGTAACTATTTGAAAATGTGCAATTAACGATGACAAACGAGAATATATAGTTGTTGACGCCTTCCTTCACAGGTTAGAGAGTAATACGTCTACCGCTTTCTTTGTTTACTGTGTCAATGACGTCACGTCGGAATCCATTATGGCGGCTACCGTTTCGCATGTTCGTTGAACAGATAGGAAAAGTATTTTTTTTTAAATGAATTATGACATTTATTTTGTGTTTTTATAAATTAAAACCAACATCATTCGATTGTTTATTGCGAAAACTACCTTATTTATACATTCTTGGTATTTTTCTTACATAGAGTAAAATATTCTATATATTGGAGGTTGATGAAGTTCTCGCTGTTTCTCAACAGATGGCGTTACCAGAACTGCGTGCGTGTAGTTTAAGATGGTAACGCATCTATGAAGAGTTACTATAAGCAAGCTTAAAATTCACTGTATGTCATTTCGTCGAAGTACAAACAACTTTTTTTTTCATATTGTGAAACATGTCAAACGTCGAGCCAAAAAAGAGTATTCGCGGGGAATTTTACTGCGCGACTTCATTTTAAAAAATCTGCAGCTGAAGCACAGAGAATTCTTGCCGAGACTTTCGACGAGCATGCTCTGTCGGAAACAACATGCAGAGATTGGTTTAGACGCCTCAAAAATAATGATTTTGATGGGTTGAATTGGAGGCATTACTTCACGAAGAATAACATTGGGAGTTGATCACAAAACGGTTTCGTAATGTTTGAAAGCATTAGGCATGATTTTTTAAAAATTGCCCATTAATTCTCAAGAAAAAACAGCGCGAACTTATTCAACATCCCAATAACACGCCACATTTAAGGGGCCAGTCCACTTTGGAGCCACGAAAAAAGGCTATTTTCGCGATTTTTTTGAGGATTTTATAAAAGGTATGAATATAAAAGTTGTTGGGCTTGATAAATAAAGTCTTGAAATACAAAAAAAAAATTAATTCATTTTTATTCATTTTTAAGTACAAAAACTATAGTTTAACGTAACGCCTCAAATTTCAAGAGAATCGGTTTATTACTTGTAGCGATACGATGGGGCTAGATTTTGAAAACGTTGATTCGAGAAAAACGCGTTTGAAGTTTATACTGTGAAAAACTCTTACCTAAACTCAATCGGCAATTCCTGCACCGTTCTGATTGCTTATCATCGTCGATTTCATCAAGTCTTGCTTACTTTCGATTTTTTGAAATTTTCAAAGTAGACTGGCCCCTTAAAACTTCCATTTTGTCTTATGTTCGAGCCTAAAGTCATACTTGAATGCAATTTTTTAAATTCCATCTAAGATCCCCAGAGGCACATTAAAGCGCGAACGAATGAATTCGGAGTCGATTACACTCTATAAGGGGCTATACCAGTGTGAACGCGGAAAATTTGGGTGATTTTCGGGAATTTTTTTGAAGAAAATTACTCAATCATATGTTTTGGAAAATTAAGAATATATTTGGCTATATTTGACCTATATTACATAATTTTTTCATAGAAAAATATTGAGATCCAAGCGACTTATGCGCTGCCTTCGGACGCACCAAAAAGAAAGTTCCTCCACTGCTGGCATGATTCCGGCCGATTGAGTAGCTGAAACCGAAAAAGGAAAAAATTTCGTTAAACTGGAAAGTATTTCCTGTACAATGACGTTGGATTTTCGAAAAATATCAAAATCTAACAAAATGGCGTAGTTATGAAAAAAAAGTCTGTTTTCTTGCCTACAAAATGGTCGTTTTTTTCAATGCCAAATCGTCAATTTTCATTCAATCAAAAATATCCTACGTCATTGTAGAGTAAATATATTCAAAAGTGCTCAGTTCAAATTTCAAGTCAATCGGATAATTGCTCTTTGAGTTACAATGTCAGCAAATTCGAAAAATCTCATTTCGAGAAAAACGCGTTTAAAGATTTAACAATCGATTTTTGCAAGATAACGTGATTAGAGATACGGCCTTGAAATTTTTACAGGATATTCTTGAAAGTATAAACTGTCGAAAAAGGCAACAAAAAAATCGATTTTTAAAAAGTGTCACACTGGTATAGTCCCTTAATTCGAGTATAATTTTGTTCTTGAGCATATTTTGAGTTTTTGCTTAAGTTTGCGTTGCATTAGTGCGTTCTAGCGTCATTTTCTAGTCACTGCCCTGTGGATTTGCGACGTTGAATTAAACTCAAACACATTGTTGAGTACAAACGTATCATTTGAGTTCGCACTTAAGATCTTGATTATCGAATAGCTTAAGTTCGAGCTTGGGTTGGTAAACGTAAAAATATGACACTGAGTGACGAATGTTTCGACATGTACTAAAGCCCTCTCGTGCAGGTAAAACTTTATGCATTTTGAACACCCTTCGTAGACCTGCAAATGATTTTTTTGTCTCCTAGATACAAGTGGACCATACCAATTACGTACATCACCAGTAACAATGCGACGCCCACCCTCGTCTGGTTCGACAAAGACGCGAGCGAACGTAATTAATCAATATTCTGAGTACCTTCGTTTCAGAAAAGAATTGCTCTACTTTGTGATGATTTGCAGTTGAAGTTAAGCTGAACGAGCCGGTCGATTGGATCAAATTCAATCACAATCAAGTTGGCTACTACAGAGTGAATTACGATATCGAAGATTGGAAAAAGCTCACCGAAGTTTTATTATCGCGTCCTAAGGTAAAGGAAGGAAGTAAAATAACTCCACAATTTAAGGTTATGTATTACACGTTCCGACCATTTCGACATTTTGAGCCCCAATTTCGACCCAACGATACTATCAATCGAGATGCAATTTATTGTGCCCATGCGATATTCGCGATTTTCACGTCCTAGAGGTGGCGCAGCGATATTTCAATATGGCCGGTCAAAGTATAACCTCAAACACAAACAATTAATTCGTTCTTGATTTCCTGTGAGTTGGATATTGAATTTACCTCCATGGTGGATTACAAAGATGCTACTGCAGTGAATAATTCATTTTCCGCTCTTTTCTTAGCTCTGTCAGCTCTGGATTTAGATTTTTTTAAGGTTATGTGAGTCACTCGCAGATTTCGAGAACGGATGATTCTATTTTTCGGAGCATACTCTTTACAAGGGACGTCTGAAATTATACGTATACATTGTATATAACAGAAATAACTTTTGATATTGCTTGATTATTCATAAAGATACAAACTTGGAAACAAAAAATCTATCGGAGTATGACAAACTCGCCTTGATGGCCTAAAGAGTCATTTTCAAAGTTTGTCCATTGTTATCAATGTATTTTGACCAAGTTTGCCATACTAGTAGAGCTTCCGCCTCAAGAACATGTACAAGATCAACATAACCTCACGCATTTTCCAACCCAGTTGTCTCATAGATGGTTAAGTTTTTTGGGAAAAATAAAGCGTCAAGCTCGGCAGGATTCCCTGACACAGAGCTTGACGGTTTTCTTTTGCATTAAATATTATTTATTTTTGAGAAATCTCGGTTCGGAAATTTCAACTATCTCTCTTGCATTCACATGTCACGTGGTACGTCTTCTACTTCGCCATAAGGGGCCGTCCATAAATTACGTAACGCAATTGGGGGGGGGGGGGGGGGATTCGGCCAGGCGTTACGTTCTACGTACGTGGGGGGGTCAAGGTTTGCGTTACGTCACGATTTAAAAACAGCCAGAAATAGCAAAGTTTCTGCATGTTCCAGTTTTTAATTTAAACCTCGAGTGCAATTTTGCCGTGGACAGCTCACAGCTTTCTATACGCAGTGTCAATTAAGGGGGAAAATCACTGTGCAAGAACTTGCACAGTAGCTTTCCCACATCCCCCAAGCAAAATTTGAAAAACATTTTTTTTATAATTCTTGAAAGTACATGTATTGAAAAATATGTTGGCAAAATTTTTATTCACAAGTCCGAAAATTGACGGAGTTAAAGTTACTTTAGTGAAAACAATAGATAAAGTACAGGCGCTTTTTATTTTGTGAACTATCATGAAAATGAAGAACCGTTATATCGCCCGCGACTAGATACTTCAATGTAAGTATCAATATTCTAGAAAAAATCGTAACTTTATATCAAGAAACACGGAACGAAAACTTTGAACGCGTTTTTCTCGAAACTAGTTTTTTCGACCTTGTCCGAGCGAATACTTAAAAACTTATCAACCGATTTTCAATTAAAAAAAAAACATTTTTGTGATCGCAGTGACTAAGGCTGTACGTATCCGCGTATTTAACATTTAATAATTACTATTTTTAAAGACTGCTTGAATCAAGAAAAAGGGCCTTGAAAATAGAAAAAAAAAGTTCAAACTGTCGGCATTTTGCAAAAAAACCAAAATAAATAAAGGCTACGCATAACGATAGCTACATTTGTGTAGATATCGATAAATTGTTGACTTTTAATTAACAGATAATCTTTCATAAAGGTATCGATGGGTCAATGAAGAGAATTTTTTTTTCGTCGTACCAAGGCATATATCGGTTAATTTTCAAGAATTTGTCATAAAAATTGGTATAAGACTAGATAAATATATACTTCATAAAATAAGTATAAACCCTATCCTTTCATAATCAGTTACGTCTATGAAAAAAAATCGCAATTATTGACGACAAAGCACCCGTTACGTAACGGAATGGGGGGGAGGGTCTGGCCAAGCGTTACGGTCCCGTTACGTGGGGGAGGGGGGGAGGTCAAAAATTGGGAAATTTTGCGTTAGGTAATTTGTGTACGGCCCCCTAGTCCCTGATAGATCGAAGAATTATATAACTTTCGTGTTGTATACAAAATTATTGTGAACCCGTGTTCCAAGATTCGGCGTGCTCATGACAGGGAAGAAGAAACATGTACTTATGGTTGAAATTTTGATAATTGATGCTTCATTTTATTTGCAGAGATTTTCGGACTCCGACAGAACTCACCTCTTAGAGGACGCTTTCAGTCTGGCTCAGGCGTCTGAGCTCGAGTACAGTGTACCGCTGGATATGTCTGGTTATCTGCGACTGGAAAAAAGCTCCGTTCCTTGGAGTGTTGCTGCGTCGAAATTATCGTCCATCGACAAGCTCCTATCGTCAACGGACTTCGCATCGAAATACAGGGTGAAATATACTCGATTTTTTAAAGAATATTTTTGTGGCAGTTCTTTTCTTTGGAGTCGCCTAACGGATTACAATTTACAATCCCCCAGCCGGGGCGCTGGACGCAGGCGTGAAATTTATAATTGGTTTCTTCCAAATTGTCCAGGACTACGTGAGAAATTTGGTGGACGGTGCTTACAAGGACGTTACCTGGAAAGTCGATGATTTCGAGGACCACGATATGTTGTGAGTGATAGTCGAATTAAAAGTGGCGGTGGAGACAATTTAATAATACCGCCACTAAAAAACAAAAGGACCGTTTTGAATGACAGTGATTTGCACAGAGCGTTGTTAATACACTCTATATTTCAACTGCATAATTTCCAGTCAACTGATTATCATATAAATTAGTTCCGTTCATCGTGTTACGGACATTTTTGTTTTGGGCATGATCACACGCTCCGACCATTTCGAAATTCTGAATTCTCATTTCGATCAAACAATATCCCTGGTAGACAAACGTGCTGTGAAAATTTACCTATCAGTGATTTGGAGTTATGTCATCTTTATATCACGTTTCAGCCATAAAATTTTGGAATACGTTATTTCGGCAAGGTTAGGGCACATTGGCGGCACGCTGTGACGTTCCATTGCCGGCAAAAACAAGGTACATGGTTATAACCATAGGCAGATTCGCTACGGCAAATGTCATGATCCTAAAATTAGTTATAAGTTGAACCAGTTGGATGGTCGAGTGGTTAGCGTGCTTGCCTTCTAAACCAGCCCATCGTGAAGTTGCGGGTTCGAATCCCAGCCTCGTACTTTCGGAAAAAAATAATTACGGGCGTGACGCGTAGCCCTCAGCCATACGCGGGCGTCGCACACGCGAACCGGTACGTGAGTGCGGTTGTGTTCAATAAAATTATTTATTTGCCCTCTTTTTATTCCCACCTGTCCAGCTACCGGTAATGCAGAACCCCATTTAGCCGGTCACAACACCGCAATAGCGGGCCTCGTTTATGCCGACGAAGGAGCGTTACGGCATGTTCTAAATATGCCGGCAACGGAACGTCACAGCACGCCGCCAATGTGACCTCACCTTGCCGAATAGCGTATTCCAAATTTTCCGTCTCAATGCCGCGATAATGTGCCTCGTTTCTACCGGCAATGGAGCGTCACAGCGTACCTCCAATGTGCCCTCAGCTTGCCGAAATAACGCATTCCAAATTTTCTGTCGCAATGCTGCGATAACCCAGCAATGAACGTGCTCCAAATGTACCGCCAATATTCTGTATTTTCGTACTGCAATATTAAGGCGTTACCCCCACTTGTAGCGCAAAAAAGGCCTTTTTCATGAATTTTTTTAAAGAAAACTACAAAACTTTTTTAATCGATCAGTATAACATTTTAATTTATAAATAATAATTATTATTTGTTTGAAAAGTACGAATACTTTTATTTCAATATAAGGTACACGCATGGAGGTTATGGAGGTGTGGAACACAATATCCAATAAATGGCCGCCTCGTCCCTGTTTGCGAACGTTCACTCTTTTCACGAAATGTTCAATAACATTTTGGCATAATTGCGGAATAATTTCATTAACGGTGCGTCCAATTGTCTTTTTGAGCTACGAAATGGCCTGTGGATAATTGGCATACACTTTTCCTTTTAGAAAACTAACCTCAAATGTTGTGATTAAATTCACCACCGTGTGGCGAGATGGTGCGTTATGATGGCCAAAAGACCCCTGGCCTTTTCGAAACGTCTCTGCAACATTGTCACCATTTTTGTAGCAAATTTTTACAATCGTGTGATTCTCCATGACTAAACCTCAATACAGTAGAGCGTCTATTATCCGAAAGTCAGTTATCCGAAACGTCAATTATCCGAATGACGATTTGGTTTATCCGAAACGTCAATTATCTCAATGGCGATTTAGGTTATCCAAAATATCAATTATCTAAACAATAATTTTGTTCATCCGAATGCTCAGTTATTCGAACGATTGAGCCCTATATATTGTTGCACGCTGTATACATTGGTCGTGTTCGTTGGGTCTCATCATTTTGATACGAACAAATGCGCATGCGCATAATGATGCGCAACGCGCAACTGCGCAATGAAACGAGTCATGCGCAAAACGAATGACTCGTCTCATTGCGCAGTTGCGCGTTGCGCATCATTATGTGCATGCGCACTTGTTCGTATCAAAATGAAAAGACCGAACGAACACGTCCATTGTTGTACGTCTCCTTCACTTTCTCGGTCTGCGCTTGCGCACACATTGCTTTGCGCTAGCAGTCGAGATTTGGCGGCAAAAAAACGTGCTTCCGTTGTGAGGCAAAATCGTCGACTTTTTCAAAAATAAATAGATAAGAATTCAATTTCACAGATGTACGAATGTTGATTATTGTAAAATACATATTTAATTTCGTTCTATATCAGTAAATGATACCATGGTTATTTGCAATTCATAAAACTAGCAAAATTATCGAAGATCCGGCTCGTAGTAAAGAACGACGAATTCGCAGCGTGTGAAATATGACCTCAAGGAATACAATAAATCAAAATAAAAGCTAGTAAATGGATCAATTCGTTACTTTTCTTATTACTCGCCAGTGTTGGGCAAAATGTAATTGCTAGGGCAACTAAAGATTAACAATTAATTAATTGTTAATCACGACTATAACAATTGACAAATAATTAATTATAGTTGTAAATACTCACGACTAACAGATAATCAATTTCTGTAGTCGCAATTAACAATTAACCAATTATTAATCGTGACTTTCCACAATTAGAAACTAATCAATTTTCAACCTTTTTAATAGATTTGATTAAAAACCAAGAATTAAAATTGATTATTGTACAAGACGCGGAGTCGCGTCAGAACAAATGTATATGGCGTTGAAATACGTATATGAGTTTGTTTGGGTTTGTTTGATTTAGATATTGCTTCATTAATCCAATTTTACGCTTTTGGTTTGTTTGAACTCAAAAAAGTCCAAACAACCCAAACAAATCCAAACTTTGGGTTTGTTTGATTTAGATATCGCTTCATTAAGGCACCACACCACGGTTCGTGCGCGGTACGGGGGTGTATTTTTCGTAATTATTTTCAAGCGAACGATGGATGGAATTTTTTTTATTAATACTCATACTTCATCAAATGAAAAGTTTTCGATTAATCGGAAATTCCGTACGTACTTCTCTGCGAAATGCAATTAGGAACATAACTTTTAAATGTGAAGTAAATCGAGTGAAAATTGTTGAAATTATTTGTCACGCCAATTGGAAAAAAGCTGTTTCGAGAAGTTTCGAGTAGTCGGCCATCTTGTACATCGAAAAAAGTCTACCAGCTTGATATTCATACTAAATAGATGTGTAATTAATTTTATGAGTGAATCACTTTTTCAGACGAAAAAAAATTGTTAAATTCGCACATGATTTTATACCCGTTACCTTTACATTTTAACGCCGTAAGGCCTAAGGCCTTAAGGCGTTACCCCCACTTGTAGCGCAAAAAAGGCCTTTTTCATGATTTTTTAAAAAGAAAACTACAAAACTTTTTTAATCGATCAATATACCATCTTAAAGAACACATCTTGAAGAACTTTCAGTAATTTTTTTATTGGAAAATATTACATTGTTTAGTGGCAAATGGCCGTCAATGAAATAATGTTTTTATATACACGGTTTGCGGTGACCAACATTGCGGCGAAGTGGATCATCTGAAAAAAAAATGCGGATGGATTTAGTCAAATATAAGTATAAACTAGTCTTTAATCGAAGGATTTAAAAAATATTCATTTTTCACAAAATGGCGGACAGGCAAAGTTAATGGTTCGATTATGACGAAAAAAACGGCCGTTTTTTGGCTACAAAACGGCCATTTTTTTCGAAAAAAAAATCGAACGATTAAAGACTACATTTTTATGTATTAAATAAGCCTGCAAAATTTCAAGAAGATCGGTTCATTAGTGTTCGAGTAATCTTGGTCACCGACTTCAGAAATGCCATTTTGAGAAAAACGCGTTTAAAGTTTCAATTTCAGTTTACACGAAGAAAATATTTTTTTTGTAAACTTACATAGAGTCATCTATTCCGGGCATTAAAAAAACTGCACTTCAAATTGCACTTCAAAAAAATGCAATAAAAAAAATCGATTTTTTCAAAATCGCAAGTGGGAGTAACCCCTTAAAAGATGTATCGGAATGTATGTGTAAAATATCGTCAACTGATCAATCATGCCCAGTCGATGCAGAGTTCCCAAAAGTAACGAATGCTTCCCGCGATTTTCAGGAGCCTCCGCAAATATGTGCTGAAATTAGCATGTGCCGTTGGCCACCAAGGTTGTCTCGATCAGGCCGGAAAGATTTTCAAAGCTTGGATCAATGATACGAATGACGTCAGGCCAAATCCAGACATCAGATCGTTGGTTTATTATTACGGTATGTCCAATAACCGTTGGGAATTGGGTCTTTCCTCTTTTCATTTAATAAAAAAAAAAAAAATTTATGAGTTTACTTTACGCAAATGTAATCCCAACTGTTCAATCCAAATGTTTCACAGCAATCTTTTTCGATATAATATAGACGAAAAAATTAAGCTCTCTCATGAAATTCACGGGATGATCTGACGATAGATTTTCGAATGAATAGAATATTGAATCGATTGCATAATTTTCTGCGGGAGTGTAAGAGTTAAGGGGTTACATACAGCCAGGAGGCCCAAAAAGATCGATTTTTCACGATTTTTTTCTTGAGAAGACCTTTAAATCTATTAACGTAAACATTTGTCCACATATTGTGGTAATTTTTAACAGTATTTTAACATTTTTCATTTGTAAAAATAATTATTTTGAATGCTGCTATAGCTGATCTCCGAGAGCACCTCTTAAAAAGGCGTCTTGCGGCGAGCACGATATCTCTAGACTGGATCATCTCAAATGAAAAAACCAAAAATATTTCGTTAATATGATGAATGGTCTTGTAATTGACCGAAGGAATAAGCAAAATAATCATTTTTGACAAAATGGCGGCTTCGCAAAAGAAAATCGATTTTTGACAAAAATTTAGGCTTTAAATTCTTTATAAAATGGAAAACATTTATCGGTGAGAAAAAACCTTCGATTAATTACTTAAAAATATACTTGAAAATATTGTGTTGAAATTTGAGACTGATCGGTTCAGCCGTTTCCGAGAAATCTTGCTCACCGACTTTAAAACACACAGTTTTGAGAAAAACGCATTTAAAGTTTCAAAAGCTCTTTCGAACGCTCTGACACGTAATTACAAATGTGCGTGTAACTTCGAGAATATTTGCCGGATTGACAAGAAATTTTCTGTGTGGCGTTACCCCCACTTGTAGCGCAAAAAAGGCCTTTTTCATGAATTTTTTTAAAGAAAACTACAAAACTTTTTTAATCGATCAATATACCATCTTAAAGAACACATCTTGAAGAACTTTCAGTCATTTTTTTATTGAAAAATATTACATTGTTTAGTGGCAAATGGCCGTCAATGAAATAATGTTTTTATATACACGGTTTGCGGTGACCAACATTGCGGCGAAGTGGATCATCTGAAAAAAAATGCGGATGGATTTAGTCAAATATAAGTATAAACTAGTCTTTAATCGAAGGATTTTAAAAAATATTCATTTTTCACAAAATGGCGGAGAGTCAATGTTAATGGTTCGATTTTAACGAAAAAAAAGGCCGTTTTTTGGCTATAAAACGGCCATTTTTTTCGAAAAAAAAATCGAACGATTAAAGACTACATTTTTATGTATTAAATAAGCCTGCAAAATTTCAAGAAGATTGGTTCATTAGTGTTCGAGTAATCTTGGTCACCGACTTCAGAAATGCCATTTTGAGAAAAACGCGTTTAAAGTTTCAATTTCAGTTTACACGAAGAAAATTTTTTTTTTGTAAACTTACATAGAGTCATCTATTCCGGGCCCATACAGAAGTATGGGCCCGGATACTTATACTTCAAAAAAATGCAATAAAAAAAATCGATTTTTTCAAAATCGCAAGTGGGGGTAACCCCTTAAATATATGTGACGTATTCCACGTAAATCCGGTTTTATTTTCCGTGACCCCCGCCAATTCGATTTATGTTTTTTTATCTGATTCCATTGACTCTAGAAGACACTCTGAATTTTTTTTACATTTTTCGAAACAACCCTAATTAAAAAGAAAACGTTTTCTCCGTTAAAAAAACGCCCTGATTCAACAATATGAAAAAATTCCAAAATTGCGTGATTATATGTAAAAATTTTCAAGCTATCACCCGCAGTGGAAGTATGATTATTTCTGTACTTTTTGAGCGACTAACGTTTAAAAAAATCCGAAAAATTCAGGAATTTTTAAGTATCCGCCCGAAGCAAGCGGTTCTTGAATTTTTCGGATTTTTTTAACGTTCATTGCTCAGAAAGCATAGAAAAAATCATACTTCCATAGCGGGTGATAGCTTGAAAATTTTTACATATAATCACGCATTTTAGGAATTTTTTTAGATTTTTTAATCGGGGCATTTTTTTCGGAGAATTTTTTTTCTACTAAAGGTTTCGAAAAATGTTTAAAAAAATCGGGGTGTTTTTTAGAGTCAATGGAATCAGATAAAAAAAATTAATCGAATTGACGGGGGCCAGGGAAAAGTCCACCCGATTCATGTGGAATACCTCATGTACATTACAAAAAAGAAATCAATTTTTCGACAATTTTAACTGTATATAACCCCTTAATATTGCCTCATTGATTAAGGAATGAACCACGTGGGTGACGAGGCCGATTGGAACGTAATGCTGCAGAGATTCGTGGACGAGTCGAATGCAGTTGAAAAGATCAAATTAATGAATGGATTGGCTGGCGTCTGTTCGAGCTGGATACTCAAAAAGTAAGAGACACACAATTGAAATTATTCGTGTTTTCTTAATGGGGTCATCCCATGTGACAGACATTTTTTGGGTATTTTTTTATGAACCATTAAAACGTACTATTTTTTAATTTTTTACCACACATTTATTAACATTTTTACAGTCCCTCGGAATTTTATCGAACAAAAATAACAAGTTGAATCGACTTTACACCATTCGGAAGACACTCATGTGTAAAAAAATTGGTTGATGGCTGCTATGATTCGGGAGGTTTTGCTCTTCTGAAATGAAGAACTGAAAAATACAGCTTTGAGAAATACGCGTTTGAAAGTAAGATTTACACAAAGAGAAAGTTGACTCACCATTAATCTGCTATTTACGTAACACGCACACATTTTTTGCAATACGTGCAACAAAAAATTTCGTTTTTTTGGACTTGTCACATGAGATGATCGCCTTAATCGAGATACCAATTAAGGGGGGGAAAACCCTTTAGAAAGAGAGCCCGAAAGAGAGTCATTTGTCATCATTTTTTTTAAGTGATAAAATAATCGTATCTTTTTTAAATTTTAACATTATCTCATTACGACTTTCAAGTGTTGAAATTTTGTTTTTAAACAAAACAAAATGGCGGCGTTATGAGGTATTTCTTTGGGCGTCTTTTGAAAAACTACTCATGTTATAGCTCCAAAAAGTCATTGATCGATCTGGCTGAAATTTTGGGAGGTTTTCCACTATAAAATTATTGGAAGAATATACCTAAAGTTTCAAGGTTATCGCGTAAATAAATTACTTTTTTGGGGTAAAAATTGTCGAGAAAATGGTCAAAAATATAAAAATTTGATTACAAAGCCTACCTAATTTTTAATTTTATACTTTTTAAAATATTTTTATAGGTATATCCTTCCAATCATGTTATAGTGAGAAACCTCCCAAAATTTCGGCCAGACCGATCAATAACGCCGCCATTTTGTTTTGTTTAAAAAACAAAGAAAAAATGTCAACACTTGAAAGCTGTAATAAGATAATATCAGAATTTAAAAATGATGCGATTATTTCATCACCCTTAAAAAAAATCACGAAAAATAACTCATTTTCCGGCGTCTGACGGGTTCCCCCCCCATCAGCACATAAGCCGAAATGACACACGATTCCGCTGGTAAAAAAAATCCATGGAGAGTTTTCGGAATTTTTCGCAAAAACAACTAATCTGGACGAAATTTTCCCTGTCGATGTCAACTTGCTACAAGAAAGAGCTACTCCTTCCAGTTGTTCGTGATTTTGAACAAAAAAAATACATTTTTACGCATTTTGATTGAGAAACACGCATTTCGAGACGCAAACCGTCATTGAAAAACAAAACTGGGAAAAGTTGCAAAAAAGATCGTGTACAAAATTGCTGACAACGTCGCAATTATCTATATGATGTCGTTGAAAAACCGACGTCACAGTTTCCAAACTTGTGTCATTTCATCTTGAAATTAAAAAAAATGAGTTTAATGAAGTTTCGAAAACACTTGACTTGAAATTTTCTATGAAAATTGACTTGCTGGGAAAAAAACAATTGGGGTAGAGTATCCATAAGTCGAATTTCCATAACCGAAATCCACAAGTACGAATATCCATAAGTCGAATATCCACAAGTACGAATATCCATAAGTACGAATATCTCTAAGTACGAACATCCATAAGTACGAATATCCATAAGTACGAATATCCCTAAGTACGAATATCCATCAGTACGAATATCCTTAAGTACGAATATCCATCCATCAAATATCCCTATCCACCCATCCATCCGTATCCATCCGTATCCATCCATCAAATATCCCTACTTAGGGATATTTGTACTTATGGGTATTCGTACTTAGGGATATTCGTACTTAGGGATATTCGTACTTATGGATATTCGTACTTATGGATATTCGTACTTATGGATGTTCGTACTTAGAGATATTCGTACTTATGGATATTCGTACTTATGTATATTCGTACTAATGGATATTCGTACTTACGGATATTCGTACTTACGAATATCCATAAGTACGAATATCCGTAAGTACGAATATCCATAAGTACGAATATACATAAGTACGAATATCCTTAAGTGAGTATAGTGTAGAAATGAGTGCCAGAAATGACGCGAGGTAGAGGAAAAGTGAGTATAAAGGGAATCCAAACAAACCCAAATACCCAAACAAACTTACTTATCTCTACCTCCCGCCATTTCGGACCCTCATTTCTACTCTACATTCAGTTATGGATATTAGACTTATGGATATTCGACTTATGGATATTCGTACTTATGGATATTCTACTTATGGATATTCGGCTTATGGATAATCGTCCTTATGGATATTCGAATTATGGATGTTCGACTTATGGATATTCGAATTATGGATATTCGACTTATGGATATTCGACTTATGAATATTCGACTTATGAGTATTTATACTTATGGATATTCGCACTTATGGATATCCACTTACGGATATTCGATGACAGTGGAAAAGAACATGTCAATTGTAAAAAGAATGATGTTTTCTCGCCAGATACATCGCAATGTCCGTTGATGAAAAGTACGTGAGAGGTCAGGACACGTTCAGCTGCCTGATCTCAATTTCGAAAAATCCCGTCGGCACGCCCCTCGTTTGGGACTGGGTGCGCGAAAATTGGGAATTTTTGGTCAACAGATACACCCTCAATGATCGTTACCTCGGTAATTTGATACCCAGCATAACGAACAGCTTTGCTACTGATTTCAAGCTCAAAGAGATGCAGGCATTTTTCGAAAAATATCCGGACGCAGGTTCTGGAAAGGCAGCGAGAGTCACTGCCCTCGAAACTATCGGTAACAATATCAAATGGGTCCAAAGAAATAGCGAAAAATTGGCGGCATGGTTGGATTCCGTGCCTACAACCAAGTAAAGAAAAACAGAAAAATCGAAACTCGATGGAAATTAATGTATACGCGAAAGACCAAAGTTTCGTTAAAATGCAGCTGAGTTTGGCTCGAAAAGTTTTTCTCAGCCGAATATTGAAAGGAAGTGACCTGTCACAATGCATCTATGATTCGAAAAAGTACATTACCATTGATACTTTGCACGTTTGACGAAAAAAAACGGCAATTACTTACCAACGTTTACCAACGATTTTTCTTCAAAAGTTGAATCGATCAGGGAAATAATGACAAAAAATTGAAAAATTGAAAAATGAATCGTAATCAAAGGTAAATATATTTATAAGAATGATAGGATAAAGTTTCAAAAAGAACACCCCTGATTAATTTGAAATTTTGTGTACCCATGTGTTTTGACTCGCTGATCACGAATATGATCGTGAAAATACCCGCTAACTTGATTTTCAAGGTCAAGTCTCACAAAAACTGATTTATCTAAAGTTTTTCTATTTTGTTGTAATAAATGTTGATCTTAGAGAAAATCGTTTCGTACAAAAGTTGTAGCTTATAAAAAGATTGATCTTTTATGTCTTACACAAGTTTTGTCTAAAAACAATCTGTTCCGAGGAAAATGGGATAATGCTCCAAAAAGTACATTTTCCGAAACTCTATTAGTTTCGGTATTATCTACTTACGCACTTTACCGCGGGAAGGTTTCAGTTTGATCTTTAACCGTATCCGCATACCTAAACAACACACAACACAATAAACAAACCCAAACAACACACAACACAACGAAAAATCCAAACACACAACACAACAAAAAAATCCAAACACACAACACAATAAATAAACCCAAATACACAACACAACAAACAAACCGAAACACACAACACAGTAAACAAACCCAAACACACAACACAATAAACAAACCCAAGCATACAACACAACAAACAAACCCAAACACACAACACAATAACCAAACCCAAATACAATGCGATAAACGAATCGAAACAAACCTAAACAGCGCACAACCCAACAAACAAATCCAAACAACACACAACACAGCAAATAAACCCAAACAACACACAACACAACAAACAAACCCAAACACCCAACACAACAAGCAAACAAACATCACAACAAACAAACTCCATCCTTCCCGCGGTACAGTGTATATGTGGATAATATCGAAAGTAATGGAGGTTAGGAAAATGTACTCATTGGAGTATTATTCCATTTTTCTCGAAACAGAATGGTTTAAGCAAAAAACTGTATAGAAGATAAAAGATCAATCTTTTTACAGGCTACATTTTTCGTGGGAAACATTTTTCTCTAAGATCAACATTTATAAAAATGAACTAGAAAAACTTTGTAAAAATAAGTTTTTGTGTGTTTTGACCTTGAAAATAAAAATTGGCACGTTTTTATACTATCATATTCGTAATGAGCGAGTCAAAATACACGGGTACACGAAATTCTAAATTAATCGGAGGTATGTCCTTTTCGGAACTATGCCCGACTGTGACACTCGATATATGTCATTCGATAATATATCGTCACAATGATTTTACAAAAAGTGTATGTTCATAAATTCTTCTTCAATGCTAAAAAATTCTTGTTTTTCCAACCGCGGAAGTTGATTGCTCGAAGTATTTGTAATTTTTTCTATTTTTCGTAACGTTTCCGTCGTGACTGCATATTTTGTACATCCCAATTTTGTAAACGGATAAATAATATTCACGACAAGGCATTTCGAATAAATTCATCGTTGTACAAAGAAGGTACGTTGAATTTTCTTTACCCTCTATGAATTTCACAACGAATGTTGGTCGGGTTCAGCGATGTGTCAAGTGCGATTCGGACGTATAAGAAAAGACTTGGATAAGTGGAAAAAAAAGGATCACCTTGGCAGTACAACACAAACGTTTGTTATCTTTCTTCGTTGATACGGGTAGATAACCGATACACGACGGCCGCTCGAGATCGTGCGTTACCGCGTAACGCAGTCGGAATCGTTCAGCTTTCACGTGATTCGTACCATGGCAGGAAGAAAATTCAGATATTTAATCGCATTCATTTTCTCACTCGTTGTCACTTGCGTGTTTGTATTTCGTTCTACGGTAAGTTTAACAAGTGTTTTTTTTTTCGAATACGTCGAATGAAACGAATAGTGCATTGGTTTCAACGAAAGTCAGAGCGGTGTAGCGAATAATTGTGAATAAAAAAATTGAGTTTTTTTTTGTGGGGATCCTGAATTTTTCGATCATGCAATTGGCAATTTTGACAGTTTGGCAATTTTTTTTAGTAAAAAATGTTTCTTTTTCTACCTTGCAAACGTATGATAATGTTCGTGAGAAAACGGTGGGTATGTTACAAACGTATTTCTTCTTTTGCCTTTTCACAAAAAGGACTCGACAGTTGTATTAAGTGTTATTAAGCCTTAAGGGGCCAGTTCGCTTTGGAGCCACGAAAAAGGCTATTTTCGCGATTTTTTTGAGGATTTTATAAAAGATATGAATATAAAAGTTGTTGGGCTTGATAAATTAAGTCTTGAAATACATTAAAAAAAATTAATTCATTTTTATTCATTTTTAAGTACAAAAACTATAGTTTAACGTAACGCCTCAAAAATAGGTGGGCTAGGTAGCTCCATCACAACTCGGCAACGGCTTGTCTGAAACAAAAAAATCAAAGTCCATTAGATTCAGTATGACACCAGCTACAAAATGACCCTCGGATATAAAGTTTTATCAAAAAATAAAAAAATGGCAGATGAAAAACGAAAAAAGTAAAAAAAGACGCGTTTTTCGCAGTTTTTCGCAAAAAAAAGAGTAAAAATCAAAATTTTAAAACCATCGAGGGTCATCTCGTTGCGAATCATGTTTACAATATGTGGTTCAAATTTCAAGAGAATCGGTTAATTAGTTTTAGAGATACGATGGAGCTGGATTTTGAAAAAGTTGTTTCGAGAAAAACGCGTTTGAAGTTTATACCATGAAAAACTCTTACCTAAACTCAATCGGAAATTTCTGCACCGTACAAAATCCCTTCTGATTGCTCATCATCGTCGATTTCTTCAAGTCTTGCATGCTTTCGATTTTTTGAAATTTTCAAAGTGGACTGGCCCCTTAAGACGAAATGACGTACGCCGAGAAATTTCGACCCTGGCATCTTTTGCCAAAGTACTACGCCAGTTTTAGCGACATAACGCTACTGCCTACCACTAGATGCCACTTCGGTACAGTACACGTATCCCCCATGGAAATTTATATACGCGAAAATAACCTGCAAATTTATTTTATTAATAATTGTAATACATGTGAAATGTGTGCCATATATTGAAAATATATGTGCCAAATTCTAATTTTCGTAACATTTTTATATATGAGATGTATATGCGTGGTATTACTGTATATCAATGTATCATATATCAATGATATATGCAGCATTTACCCTGCATATACACCACATATATTTAGCATACACGTTGCATACACACTGCATACATACCACATATATACTGAATACATGGTACATATATGCCACATATATACAGATATGCACAGCATATTTGTATATATGTGCTTGTAAGTAATAGTGTACTTTAACTCTAAGTTAAGTTTTTTTAAGTTTAAGTTTTAAGTTTTGTTAAGTTTAACTGTAATAGTGTTTATACACGGCATATATTTCTTGTCAGGAATATCTATCAAAAATGTATGCGTCATATATGATGCATAAATGACACATATATGAGTCATATATGACGCATACATTTTTTATATATTTTTCTGACAAAAAAATAGATTGAAAATATATCGAAAATATATGCGTCGTATATGCCTCATATATGCATCATATATAGTGTTTATACGTAGCATATATTTTTTTGGTCAGAAGAATATATCGAAATTATATGGGTCATATATGCGTCATATATTTGGTGCATATATACTGAATATACACGTATTATTCTTTTTTTCGTCACTATATATGCAACCGATATATATATGTAGCATATGTTTTCTGCATATATTTTACATACATAAATTTCCATGGGGGATACCGGCTGTCCCATTTTAATCTTACATCTGATTCATCTCGATGGATACTGAAAAAATCTTTTTTGGTCCAAAATTCAAAATGACGACGTTAAGGGGAGGTACCTGAGTAAACGGCGAGAAAAGCAGGTTAACTTCGGGAATTTTTATCTGAAAAACTAATGTTTCGATTGGATCCGGGTTTTTTTTATTGGATAATAAGTACATTGAGGTATGTTTAGGAATTTTTAAAAATAAATTCGTTCACTGGGAGCGATTTAAACGCGATCGTCTCGAAACATAGTTTTCAAAGTCGGTGCCAGATGTATCTCGAAAACGGCTTGTCCGATTTTGTCCAAATTTGGATACAATATTCTTCGATAGTTTTTCACGTTCGCCACGTGGGATTTTTTTGAAATTTTCATTTTTGACGGAATTGCGGACGTTTTAATTTAACATTCGTTTTTCGTTCGCAATTTCCGACGATTTTGGATTGCATACACATTGCATAAAAAAAGCAATGGTTCAATCAAATGAAAAACCCCTACGTGGCGAACGAGAAAAACTATCGAAGAATATTGTATCCAAATTGGGACAAAATCGGACAAGCCGTTTTCGAGATACATCTGGCACCGACTTTGAAAACTAGGTTTCGAGATAATCGCGTTTGAATCGCTTCCAGCCAACGAATTTATTTTAAAAAATTCCTAAACATACCTCAATGTACATATTTTCCAATAAGAAAAACCCGGATCCAATCGAAACATTCGTTTTGGAGATAAAAATTCCCGAAGTTTACCCGTTTTTCCTGCCGTTTACTCAGGTACCTCCCCTTAAGGGGGGAAACCTCCTCCAGACGACGGATTTTGGAATCATTTTTTACAAAAAAAATAAAAGCGCTTATTGCAATGAATCAAATTACATAATAATATTGACGTGCAAACGAACACAAAAAAAATGTTCATGAGTGAAAAAAAATCAAAATGATGGCGCCAGAGGTGCTCGAACTTGGCTCCTAGAGTTTGCGGCGTGGAACGCCCAGGTCCTTATAGTTAATTAAAATCAACGAAACAATTTTTTTTATTAAAATAAGTCATTCCGCTTTGCATGAACCGAAGTTTAGCAAAAAATGAATTGAAAATTTGAGGACACAAAGAAAAAAAAAACTTTTTTTATAAACAAATCGTTAAAAACAAAATTAATTATAACAATTTATACGGAATTTTAGGTTTATGCAAAGGCCGATAAGTTAAAGAATATCTGTACAAAATTTCAAGTTGA
This sequence comes from Ophion slaviceki, assembly GCA_944452715.1. NCBI lineage: Eukaryota > Metazoa > Arthropoda > Insecta > Hymenoptera > Ichneumonidae > Ophion > Ophion slaviceki. Next base: position 67,276,150 of record OX101783.1, on the reverse strand, counting down.
TTGGTTCATTATTTTTTAAGTAACGTTCCACGGCACGGAAAAAACACGTTTCCGGAAAAACTCGATTGAAGTTTTCGTTCTTGAAAAGTAGAGTTCAGAGTGGTTCATAATTACCCAAGCTTAAGAGGGAATGATACCCAAACAAACGTTCGACGCAGCCCCGGCTCGAGTCGGTAGGGCAGAGCTCACACGAGCTACAGCTCCCTACCGCTAGATGTCACAGCGCGCATTCATCACGAACGCGTGTTCGTTCCGAACGCGCGCTGCGACGGGGTCGGGCGCCTTGCGTCAAGGCATCCATTGTGTGTCTCCACACTCACGCACGCAACGCGTGTGTGAGCGTGGGTCAGTGTGTATTCGCTGTCGGGCGCACGCGGTTGAAGATTTTCTTCCCGCATGCTGTCCCTTCACATCGACTACACACTTCGTGTGGGTAAATACACGTATATACCCACACACTCATGCACGGTCAGCGCTGACAAAGGATTTCGTCTTATTTGTCAACGCCGACGTCGTAGGAAATTCGAAATTTCGCAGCTAGAGTTCTACTTTTTGGTGGCTCGCGCTTTTCTGCAGCGAGATGATTGTAGAAAATTAATTATTTTCAACAATTATCACATCAACAAATGTGCGGTACTTTCTATACCTCTCAGCAATTATAATTGCTGCTTACGCACTGCATAAATCAACGGTAAAAATGACACAAAAATAATTGTTTAAACAATCGGTTTTGCATTTATTCTCAATCATGGGTATGATCGGTTGATACGGTACGTTCTATACCTCTTAGTCAGCAATGAGATTGCTGCTTACGCGCTGCAAAAAACAGCGGTAAAAATTACGCAGAAATAATTGTTTAATAAATTACTTTTGCATTTATTCTCGATCATAGGTATGATCGGTTGATACGGTATGTTCTATACCTCTTAGTCAGCAATATGATTGCTGCTTACGCGCTGAAAAAAACAGCGGTCAAAATTACGCAGAAATAATTGTTTAAATAATTACTTTTGCATTTATTCTCGATCATGGGTCTGATCGGTTGATACGGTATGTTCTATACCTCTTAGTCAGCAAGATGATTGCTGGTTACGCGCTGCAAAAAACAGCAGTACAAAGTACGCAGAAATAATTGTTTAAATAATTACTTTTGCATTTATTCTCGATCATGGGTATGATCGGTTAATACGGTACGTTCTATACCTCTTAGTCAGCAATATGATTGCTGCTTATGCGCTGCAAAAAACAGCAGTAAAAACTACGCAGAAATAATTGTTTAAATAATTACTTTTGCATTTATTCTCGATCATGGGTATGATCGGTTGATACGGTATGTTCTATACCTCTTAGTCAGCAATATGATTGCTGCTTACGCGCTGCAAAAAACAGCGGTCAAAATTACGCAGAAATAATTGTTTAAATAATTACTTCTGCATTTATTCTCGATCATGGGTATGATCGGTTGATGCGGTACGTTCTATACCTCTTAGTCAGCAAGATGAATGCTGCTTACGCGCTGCAAAAAATAGCGGTAAAAATTACGCAGAAACAATTGTTTAAATAATTACTTTTGCATTTATTCTCGATCATGGGTATGATCGGTTGATACGGTATATTATATACCTCTTAGTTAGCAATATGATTGCTGCTTACGCGCTGCAAAAAACAGCGGTCAAAATTACGCAGAAATAATAACGCAAAAATAATCGTTTAAACAATTATTTTTGTACTTATTCTCGATCACGGGTACGATCGGTAGATACGGTATGTTCTATACCTCTTAGTCAGCAATATGATTGCTGCTTACGCGCTGCAAAAAACAGCAGTACAAAGTACGCAGAAATAATTGTTTAAATAATTACTTTTGCATTTATTCTCGATCATGGGTATGATCGGTTGATACGGTACGTTCTATACCTCTTAGTCAGCAATATGATTGCTGCTTACGCCCTGCCAAAAACAGCTGTAAAAATTACGCAGAAATAATTGTTTAAATAATTACTTTTGCATTTATTCTCAATCATGGGTATGATCGGTTGATACGGTATGTTCTATACCTCTTAGTCAGCAATATGATTGCTGCTTACGCGCTGCAAAAACAGCGGTCAAAATTACGCAGAAATAATTGTTTAAATAATTACTTTTGCATTTATTCTCGATCATGGGTATGATCGGTTGATACGGTATGTTCTATACCTCTTAGTCAGCAATATGATTGCTGCTTACGCGCTGCCAGAAACAGCGGTAAAAATTACGCAGAAATAATTGCTTAAATAATTACTTTTGCATTTATTCTCGATCATGGGTATGATCGGTTGATACGGTATGTTTTATACCTCTTAGTCAGCAACATGATTGCTGCTTACGCGCTGCGAAAAACAGCGGTCAAAATTACGCAGAAATAATAACGCAAAAATAATCGTTTAAACAATTATTTTTGTACTTATTCTCGATCACGGGTACGATCGGTAGATACGGTATGTTCTATACCTCTTAGTCAGCAATATGATTGCTTCTTACGCGCTGCAAAAAACAGCGGTAAAAACTACGCAGAAATAATTGTTTAAATAATTACGTTGGCATTTATTCTCGATCATGGGTATGATCGGTTGATACGGTACGTTCTATACCTCTTAGTCAGCAATATGATTGCTGCCTACGCGCTGCAAAAAACAGCGGTAAAAATTACGCAAAAATAATTGTTCAAATAATTACTTTTGCATTTATTCTCGATCATGGGTATGATCGGTAGATACGGTACTTTCTATACCTCTCAGCAAATATGATTGCTGCTTACGCGCTGCAAAAAACCATGGTAAAAATTACGCAAAAATAATCGTTTAAAAAAATATTTTTTTGCATTTATTCTCGATCTCGGGTATGATCGGTAGATACGATACTTTCTGTACCTCTTAGCAAATATCGATTGCTGCTTACGCGCTGCAAAAAACGACGGTGTAAACATTTCGCAAAAATAATAATTTAAACAATTATTTTTGTATTTATTCTCGATCATGGGTATGATCGGTAGATACGGTACTTTCTGTACCTCTCAGCAAATATAGATTGCTGCTTACGCGCTGCGAAAACAACGGTGCAAAAATTTCGCAAAAATAATTATTTGAACAATTATTTTTGCATTTTCTCGATCACGGGTATGATCGGTAGATACGGTACTTTCTAAACCTCTCAACAAATATGATTGCTGCTTACGCGCTGCAAAAAACAACGGTGTAAAAATTACGTAAAAATAATCATTTAAACAATTATTTTTGCATTTATTCTCGATCACGGGTATGATCGGTAGATACGGTACTTTCTATACCTCACAGCAATTATAATTGCTGCTTACGCGTTGAAAAAACAAACCGTATCAATAATTGTTTAAAAAATTGGTTTTGCATCAAATCTCGATGACGGGTATGATCGGTAGATACGGTACTTTCTGTACCTCTCAGCAAATATAGATTGCTGCTTACGCGCTGCGAAAACAACGGTGCAAAAATTTCGCAAAAATAATTATTTGAACAATTATTTTTGCATTTTCTCGATCACGGGTATGATCGGTAGATACGGTACTTTCTAAACCTCTCAACAAATATGATTGCTGCTTACGAGTTGCAAAAAAACAACGGTGTAAAAATTACTTAAAAATAATTTTTTAAACAATAATTTTTGCATTTATTCTCGATCACGGGTATGGTCGTTAGATACGGTACATTCTATACCTCTCAGTAAATAAAGATTGCTGCTTACGCGCTATAAAAAACAACAGTAAAGTAATAATTTCGCAAAAAAATTATTTAAACAATTGTTTTTGCAGTTGTTCTCGACCACGCTTGTGAACGGTAGGTGCGAAGAGCTTCGCACCGCTCAGCAAGTCTTTGCTGGTGACGCACTGCGAACGACAGCGCTCATATGAAGATATTAGCGCTCTCGTTCCATCTAGTTTTATACTACAGATTCAATCATCTAAAAAATTGATGGCATTATCTTCTCGAACGGAGCCCGTCGTCAAATATTGACGTAAATCATGACACACCGTGAGTGTTCGCCGGCGGCTCGCTGCAAAATGCAGTGACAATATTTGCAATCAATCATTTAAACAATGGACTTTTATCTCGACCACGCTTGTGATCGGTAGGTGCAAAGATCTTCGCACCGCTCAGCAAGTCTTTGCTGGTGACGCACTGCGAATGACAGCGCTCATATGAAGATATTACCGCTCTTGCTCGATCTAGTTTCATACTACAGATTCAATTATGTAAATAATTGATGGCATTTTCTTCTCGAATGGAGCCTGTCGCCAAATATTGACGTAAATCATGACACACCGTGAGTGTTCGCCGGCGGCTCGCTGCAAAATGCAGTGACAATATTTGCAATCAATCATTAAACAATGGACTTTTATCTCGACCACGCTTGTGATCGGTAGGTGCGAAGATCTTCGCACCGCTCAGCAAGTCTTTGCCGGTGCCGCACTGCGAATGACAGCGCTGACATGAAGATATTAGCGCTCTCGCTCAATTTAGTTTTATACTACAGATTCAATTATGTAAATAATTGATGGCATTTTCTTCTCGAATGGAGCCTGTCACCAAATATTGACGTAAATAATGACACACCGTGAGTGTTCGCCGGCGGCTGGCAGAAAAATGCAGTGACGAAATTTGCAATCAATCATTTAAATAATAAACTCTTTTCTCGACCACGCTTGTGATCGGTAGGTGCGAAGAGCTTCGCACCGCTCAGCAAGTCTTTGCTGGTGACGCGCTGCGAACGACAGCGCTCATATGAAAATATTAGCGCTTCCGTTCGATCTAGTTTTACATTACACATTCAATTATCTAAATAATTAATTGCATTTTCTTCTCGAGTATAGCGCGTCGCCAAATATTGACGTAAATAATGACACACCGTGTGTGTTGGCCGGTAGCTGGCAGAAAAATGCAGTGATGAAATTTGCAATCAATCATTTAAACAATAAACTCTTTTCTCGACCACGCTTGTGATCGGTAGGTGCGAAGAGCTTCGCACCGCTCAGCAAGTCTTTGCTGGTGACGCGCTGCGAACGACTGCGCTCATATGAAGATATTAGCGCTTCCGTTCGATCTAGTTTTACATTACACATTCAATTATCTAAATAATTAATTGCATTTGCTTCTCGAGTATAGCGCGTCGCCAAATATTGACGTAAATAATGACACACCGTGTGTGTTGGCCGGTAGCTGGCAGAAAAATGCAGTGACGAAATTTGCAATCAATCATTTAAACAATAAACTCTTTTCTCGACCACGCTTGTGATCGGTAGGTGCGAAGAGCTTCGCACCGCTCAGCAAGTCTTTGCTGGTGACGCGCTGCGAACGACTGCGCTCATATGAAGGTATTAGCGCTTCCGTTCGATCTAGTTTTACATTACACATTCAATTATCTAAATAATTAATTGCATTTGCTTCTCGAGTATAGCGCGTCGCCAAATATTGACATAAATAATGACACACCGTGTGTGTTGGCCGGCGGCTGACAGAAAAATGCAGTGACGAAATTTGCAATCAATCATTTAAACAATAAACTCTTTTCTCGACCACGCTTGTGATCGGTAGGTGCGAAGAGCTTCGCACCGCTCAGCAAGTCTTTGCTGGTGACGCGCTGCAAACGACAGCGCTCATATGAAAATATTAGCGCTTCCGTTCGATCTAGTTTTACATTACACATTCAATTATCTAAATAATTAATTGCATTTGCTTCTCGAGTATAGCGCGTCGCCAAATATTGACGTAAATAATGACACACCGTGAGTGTTGGCCGGCGGCTAGCAGAAAAATGCAGTGACGAAATTCGCAATCAATCATTTAAACAATAAACTCTTTTCTCGACCACGCTTGTGATCGGTAGGTGCGAAGAGCTTCGCACCGCTCAGCAAGTCTTTGCTGGTGACGCGCTGCGAACGACAGCGTTCATATGAAGATATTAGCGCTTCCATTCGATCTAGTTTTACATTACACATTCAATTATTTAAATAATTAATTGCATTTTCTTCTCGAGTATAGCGCGTCGCCAAATATTGACATAAATAATGACACACCGTGTGTGTTGGCCGGCGGCTGACAGAAAAATGCAGTGACGAAATTTGCAATCAATCATTTAAACAATAAACTCTTTTCTCGACCACGCTTGTGATCGGTAGGTGCGAAGAGCTTCGCACCGCTCAGCAAGTCTTTGCTGGTGACGCGCTGCGAACGACTGCGCTCATATGAAGATATTAGCGCTTCCGTTAGATATAGTTTTACATTACACATTCAATTATCTAACTAATTAATTGCATTTTCTTCTCGAGTATAGCGCGTCGCCAAATATTAACGTACATAATGGCACACCGTGAGTGTTTGCCGGCGACTGGCAGAAAAATGCAGTGACGAAATTTGCAATCAATCATTTAAACAATGGACTCTTTTCTCGACTGCGCCTGTGATCGGTCGGTGCGAAGAACTTCGCACCGCTCAGCAAGTCTTTGCTGGTGACGCGCTGCGAACGACAGCGCTCATATGAAGATATTAGCGCTTCCGTTCGATCTAGTTTTACATTACATATTTCAAATAATTATATCGTAGTGATTTTCTCGTCGTACAAAAAAATGTCCTCTACAAAAAAAGTTGCGTTTTTCTGTGAACTATTTTGAAAAAAAATCCAAAATTTATCAAGTACTACAACTCTAAAAAAACGAAAAATCCTTCATTTTTTAATTTTTTTACCCCAATCACTAGGTTGATCTTGCTGAAATGTACACTGAATTTTCTTTTATTAGTATAAAACAACATGTGTAAGTTTCATTCTCGGCTGGGCTTGAGTTCAGTTAATATCGTCTTAAATTTAATGGAAAATTATTGTTGTTGAATAACTCGGCGATTTACAATTTTTAAGTAAAAATGGTAATGACTAAACTTGTAGGAAATCGAGCGCTTTATAACTTTGGTCATTACACTTTTTTCTCTACCATCGATAGTTTTCGAATTAATCCTGAAAAAAGCGGCTGTTGCATTATCTCGTTTATTTTTTACTTTAGGGCATAAACGAACATGAACAAACTTTTAGATAATGAAATTTGAGACAATTTTTGTTCCTACCTTTTTTTCCTGGAATCAATATTTAAGGTCGTACGCCAACGGTAAAAGAAAAGAGCGAATGGTTCGCGAAATAATATTTTCACGCTTCTCGTTTTTTTACCGTTGGCATACGCCGTTACATAATGACTCTAGGAAAAAAAAGGTACAGACCAAAATTGTCGAGAATTTCATTCTCTACAAGTTTGTTTATGTTCGTTTATGACCTAAATTTCAAAATGAACGAGATAATGCAATAGTCGCTTTTTCAGGTTTACTTCGAAAAATATCGATGGTAGAGAAAAAACTGCAATGACCAAAGTTTTAAAGCAGACGATTTCCTACAAGTTTAGTCATTACCTTTTCTACTTGAAAATTGTAAATCACCGAGTTATTCAACAAAAACAGTTTCCCCTTAAATTTAAGACGACGATATTAACTGAACGCAAGCCCAGCCAAGAATGAAACGTACACATGTTATTTTACACTAATAAAAGAAAGTTCAGAGTAAATTTTAGCATGATCAACCTAGTGATTGAGGTAAAAAAATTTTTAAATGAAAGATTTTTTTTTAGTGTTGTAGTACTTGGAAAATTTTGAATTTTTTTCAAAATAGTTCATAGATGAACGCATCTTTTTTTGTAGAGGACATTTTTTTGTACGACGAGAAGATCACTACGATACGATCATTTGAAATTTTATCACGTGTAAAATCTTATCTCCGAGTTAGCCGATTTAGCGAGCCGATAAAAATCTGAAAAAAATGTCACGTACTCAAAATATATGATACAAAAACATCACCAATTTTAAAAAAGATTGAAGAAGGTCAGACTTTTAGGCCGTTCGAAAACCTTTGGAATACCTCATATATAAACAACATAATCATTGTTATTTAATCTCAAGGCTCCGCACTGCTCGGTCGCGTGCATAATTCCGGTAAGTGGATTCATCTAAAGTCAAAAATGGAAAAATATACTTTTAGTACAATGGTAAAGCTACAGACCCACCGGATACATTTTCGAAATTTAAAAAATTGCATAAATACCACTGTTTTTAAAAAGGTCGATTTTCGACAAAAAATAACGACTTTAAACGTTTATCTGGTCAGTCGATTGAATATGTTATAAAATATGTCTAATCCAAATTTAAAGTAATTCGAACAATTAGAATCTGAGATATGACGTGCGCCATATTGCAAGATATACTTTCGAAATAAATGCAAGCGAAGAAAACGTCCTAAATCCACTTTTTCCGTATACCATTTGCGTATTAACGTTTAGGTCTGCTCAATATCTTCAGTGGTCCTTTATGGTTTCGGGTACGGGCAATACGAATAGGACATTTATTTTGTTCTAGAATCGTTTTTTTCCCGTTATAAACAATTTAATCGTTATAATGACGATTGTGACGAAAAGTGCATTTTGTAGAAAAAAGTGTGAAATTAAAGATGTTTCTTTTTGGATTGACAATAAAAAATGTCTCATTTTTTTCGCTACCTCCATTGGTAATGAAGATATGAGCAAGGAACGTTTTTATGGAAAAGACGGAACGATGAGTGAAAGGGACGAAACGTTGAGTGAGAGGTAATGCGATTAATTTTCGTCGCTTATATCCCCTTTACTAATAGCTCTATTAGTATAGTAACAAAATTGAACACCTTTTATTTAAAATGTCTACCTATGAAATGCACTCTTTCGTCCCAATCGTTATTTGAAAAATTGAATCGTAAGAAAATGCCTTGGTGTATGGACTACTTGCGTGCGATAAAATCACAATCATTTTTCGTACCTTCGTATGGTAATTGAAAATTACAAACTATTGTAAAAAGGAGAAAAGATGAAAAATATACAAAAAAGGCCAGTTGCAAAAATTCTTCGAAAACTTTAGATTTTAGGGCTGGAATTGCTTCATTTTTTTAAGCTTATTTCGAAACATGGCCCAAATTAAATATTTTATGGGCAGAATATATTAGTTTATCGGGCGAAATCAAATATTTTATCGGCGAAATATCTGTATGAACATTTTAGAATATTTGTGTGGATATTGCATACAAACATTATGCCGATAAAATATTTTATTTGGGTCATGTTTCGAAATAAACTCAAAAAATCGAAGGATTTTCAGCAAACTGGTCGTCTTCCTTCTGTAGATTTTTCATGTTCCCTAAATCCATTTAATTTCTAAATCCATTTAAGGTAGCACGAGCGCGCAATCTTGTTTTCTATAGATTTTGTTCAAATTTTAACCAGACATTGTTCATATCATTATGCATGTTTGAGTGAAATTTCAGAACAGTCGACTATTTAGATTGGGAGATAATGGGTTTTAAAATTACAACTTTTAACACTGAAGGGTCTGTATTGAAATTTAGACAGAATAATTTTCCGTAAAAAAATATTTGTCTCCTATAATAAGAAGACATATGCCAACACCACAGAACAGTATTGTTCAATATTTTGAGAAAAAAAATTATCGTGTTCCTAAAGTTACAAATGGTGTCATAAAAAATATTTGCATTATAAATATTAATATTCTATATTGTTTATGTTATCTTCATTAACAAATAAAAGTGTTGGTTCATTCATAACTAATTAAAAACTTTGTTCGATTAAAAATTACTTCCAAATAAAAATGTGTGTTGCAGTATTATTTTAAATATGCCTCGCAAAGTCACGTCATTAGATACGTGGAACGATGCGGTGTTGCCATATGGCTTCTTATTATAGAGGACAAATATTTTTTACGGAAAATTATTCTATCTAAATTTGAATGCAGATCCTGCAGTGTTAAAAGTTGCAATTTTAAAACCTATTATCTTCCAATCTAAATAGTCGACTCTTCTGAAATTTCACTCAAACATGCATAATGATATGAATAATGTCTGGTTAAAATTTGAACAAAATCTATAGAAATCAAGATTGCGCGCTCGTACTACCTTAAAAAACCCTTTTTCGATCTTTACAGGCACATTTGTGCCTGCCAAGATCTTTCTTCTGGTGCAATACGCTTGCGATGATCTTATGGTCTTGATGTTTTCATTTTTGGAACGCAACGAAAATTTGTTTTCGTATTTTTATTTTCTCATTTTTATTTTTTTCCAATTTTTTTCATATTCTAATTTTAGAACAATAAGTTCTACAAAATCAAACCCGAAAAACATGAAAATGAGGGAAGGACAATAGAAAACGAAATTTCGTTGCATTTGTACGATGCACACTTCAAGACCATACGATCTTACATACACGTGTGGATGAAGATCTTGTGTATGTTTTCCTTCCAAACTACAGCTTGCTCTGCAATGCGCCCACGAAGATCTAGCTGCGAAGCACAAGTACATTGCATAAGCTATGTAACTGTGGTTCACAGAAAGCAAGCTGCGAGAGAGCGAGCGGTCGTAGATGCATCTTCGCAAGCACTATAGACAGAAAACTATGGTTCGCAAAGAGTCATCGATGCAATATCATTTGAAGCTCATTTCTATCCCTTCGTGCCTGCGAAGATTTTCTTTTCGGTGCAATATGCCTGCGACCATCGAGCATGGCCCATGTACATGGGCTTTACAGCGAGATCTTCCAGAGCATCTTCGAGGAAAATCTTCGCAAGCATATTGGACAAGAAACTGTGGTCCGCAAAGAGCAACGGAGACAATATCATTGCAAGCTCAATCGCAGCCCTTCGTGCCTGAGAAGATTTTCTTTTCGATGCAATATGCCTGCGACAATCCAGCACAAAGATGCTTGCGGAGACATTGTGTCTCTTTGCGGACCGTAGCGTTCTCTGCGCTGTTCCTGTCAATATCTTGCTGCGAAGCACAAGTACATTGCATAGCGCACGAATACACGTAACAGTTTCATGCGTTATGCCATGCGTGATGCTTTACAATAAGATTTTCGCACGTACATATTTGTGGAAGACCATAGCAGGCATACTGCATCGGAAGGAAAATCTTCGCAAGACAAAGCGATATAAGTACCGCTGCGATGATATTGCCTCCGTTGCTTTGTACAAACCAAACCGTATGCAATGGGCCTGCGAGGATTCTGCTGCGAAGCACAAGTACATTGTATTGTGCATGATACTGTGCTTCGCAGAGAGCAAGCATGGTCTCTTGCAGCAAATTCTACTTTGCTGCAAGAGCTATGCTCATGTGCATATGCACAGGGCCATTGCAGGCTTTTCTTGTACTAGAATACGTTTTCACTTACCTTGGATTACCGCAACATTCTTCACCTTATGAAATTTGTTGCGCTGGGCTTCGACGTAACTCCGAATGACTGCATCTGTGGTTCTTCGATGTTCCTCCGCAGTCCTTCGCCAATGGAATCCACTTTTTTTCTGTCCATCATCATCGTAAGGTTCGATGGCATGAACAAAAATGACATGCAGAATCTGAAAAAAGTTAAAATTTATTGCACAAAGTTTTCTTTCTAGCAGTACTCTGGAGAAAGTATATCTTAACCTCACATTCATTTATGAGATTTCGCACATACTTTCTCGCGAGTAGAACTACCGTTAAAAAACGTAAACAAATAAATAAATAAAAAGACGGGAAGAACAAATACATCTAGAGGCAATTCCACGAAATAATTCTCCGAAAAATAGTAAGAGTAAAATGCGTACATACCTCCACGTCGCTCGCAGTTCACCCGGTAAATGGCACGATACATTTTTTTTTTTGTAAATTGTCGCACGTAATACATCACAAAACTTGTTTCTAACACTTTGCTGCTTCGAAAAGCAACAATTAGATTTTAGAGCGAGTTCGCACATCGCCATATTTGAACTGTCAAATTCTTGGTGCACGCCAATCGGCCATGGCGGAATTCACGGGAACTCAGTTCCCAAATGTCGAGCGAGATTTCCTCGGAATCGTCAACAATCACCTACTATTTACAACTTTCCACGGATTTCCTGAAATATGCGGAGGAATGAAATGATTGAGGTGCCAAAATACGTGTTTTCAACGTGGCTACACGGCTCTACTTTTTTCCAAGTCGTGGCTTTAGCCAAACTTTTTATTTTTCATCATTTCCATCACGAGTTCAGCATGGTAATACAATCTACGTTTTTTTTTCTTCGATTCAAGAAATCTAATGAAAAGACAGCTGTTCGTTTATCAATTTGACATTGTCTGGTCAAATTTCATGATATTCTGAAGAGCCGTTTCGGAAATCCATGGGTATCTACTATCGCGATCTGCCATACCGACCGCGATGAGGTACCATTCCCTCTTAAGGGGAGATATACACTTATGCGCAGGAAAAAGGTCATTTTTGTGAATTTTTTCAAGGAAAACTATTTGAAATTTCGGATTGGGGTTTTAATTATCTAAAAGTATATACATTCAAAAATATGTTTAATTTTCTTTATTTAAAAATATCAAAAATATACAAGGATATTGTACGACCCTTGGAGTGTCGTAAAAAAATCTGCGTATACGGTACTCACTGGCGCTTCTTCAAAAATCATCTGAAAAAAAAACCAAAAAGATTATTTAATTAGATACTATAATCTAGTACTTGTCATAGCCGATTTTGAAAATATCGATTTATGACAAAATGGCGGACGTTTGAACATAAATAGTGATTTTTGGGCAAACAATTAGTTATTATTTTGCCTATAAAATAAAAACTAAGTAGCGGAAAAAAATCCTATGACAAGTACTAGATAATGGTGTATAGAATAACCACAAAAAACCTCAAGGCAATCGGTTCATTGGTTTTCGAGAAATTTTGGGTACCGATTTGAAAAACGTGGTTTTGAGAAAAACGCGTTTGAAAATTTGGGAATAAATAAATCATGAAATTTGTCAACTTACATGGAATCATCGATACCAGGCCCATAGTGTAGGTCTTCTACGGTCGACGGAATGTTCATAGCTTCTAAATCCTCGACCTCGATCATCTAAGTGTATATTTCCCCTTAATCTGCGGTTACAGGGCCATAAAGCAAGCCTTTTTCTCGGAAATCACTAATCTGGGCTGCATTTTTCTTTTTTCGTGTGAACTGTTTGTGTGAAAACTAAAAACGACGGTTACACAGGCCGAATTTTTCTTTACAATCGTCGGAAGTGCCCTTATTCAAAAGTGCTATTATTCAAAAGTAAAGTAGAAAACTTATTTGGCTAAGAAATTAGAAAGCGGCAAAGTCCGCGCGCTCGGTTACCTACTCTCGGTACTTTTGGAGGGCATCACTTCGGTGACTTTCTAGGGACCTTTAGGACATTCTGTTGGGCTTCAAACATTGGAAATAAATTCTTCAGATACTAAATGAATTTTTAAACCAATAAAAAAATTGATATCTGGAGGAGGTTCCCCCCTTAAGGTCGACACCATTTTTTTCAATGAAATCATGAATTTTTCACCAAACATTCGTCATGCCAAAACTAAAAACTCTTGTGAGAAAAGTTTGTTGATAATGTTCATAATTTTTAGGTTAGAATACCATTTTTAGCTTTTTTAGTGTTATCCGGAATGTACCACGAGGAGGCAAAGTCTTTAACATCCGTAGTGTAAGTGTGCATGTGTATGTGGGTGTGAGTTTGTTCGGGTTCGTTCAATAACCCTAACAAAGCCAAACAAAGTCTCTGCGACTCGTCGCTTCCGTTACCAAAAAAACTCACACGCACACTTACACTTTTTAATTTATTTTTTATTAGTATAAAGAGATAGAGCTTTGGGATTAGTAATCCCACACTGAGAAAAAAAAACATTGATCCAATATCATTAGTGTTATTGAATGAAATTTCGTTGATTCAGTTGTAAAATTGTTGGTATAAATAATCGGATTTATTAGTCCAAACAAAACGCCTTTGACTTTAATAACATGATAAAATTGAAAGTTTTTTTTTTTAATTCAAAAGATATAAAGTTAGCCGAGAACAATTTATTATTGAAACTATCTAACAAATTATCGCGAACAAATTATATCGTTTTGAATGTATTTTCTGCAACGAACAAAAAAAGCGTTTCAATTCATAACATGAATATTGTTGATTCGAGTACACAAGAAAAATTGAATTTCGCTCGTTTGATACAGATAACATTTCTATTGAGTAAATATGTTATTTAATTTTTTTCACCATATCCGATATTGAATTTCAAGTACATTATTCGTTAAAACATTAATATTTTATTTTTATTGAAAAATATCAAGCAAAAGTCTGAATTGGTTAAAAAATTGTGGGAAAATAAAACTTGTTTCTTGCGCATTTGGTTGAAAAAATTCAACCAAATCATGGCCGAGCGCCACCGAAATTATAGGTGTGAGGTAACCCGTAGTTCTCGGAGTAACCGCTAGAAGCCGCACGCGCGCTCGTTTCTCGTAAGCGTAGCGCGAACCGAAAATCTACTTAAACGCCGGAGAAACTCTACAGAGTATCGCTTCTTGGCCTGTGGCTAAGATCAAAGTATAGTATCTGTTCTTATCAGTTGAATATCTGATATTCTCTCCATGGATATTCCATTGGATATCTGATATTCTCTCCACTATTATCGTGGAAGATCATTCTAAAGCTCACTTTTTATTTAAGATTTAAAACAACATGAAAAACTTACGTTTCATGGCATCTTCGTTTCGATGTAGTAAAGAAATAATTCATTCTTTTGATTATATTTTTGTACGAAATAAAAAATGTTGTAGTAACCGCTTAATTATTTCATCCATACATCTACGGATTGTATATAGAATGATTCCAACAGAATATACTTTTATTTGATGAATAATGTAGATATTCAGAGAACAGAAGAGATTTTCAAGTAAAATAATATGTTATTTGAATCAATCACATTTTCCAATATTTTATAGTATTGTAACAATCTCATATATCGGTGGCACTCCGCGATCAGACATTTATTTAAATCAACCAATATATTCTTTTTATACAATTGGTTTTTTTTTTCTCAGTGCATAAAACCTGCTTTGCTGTAGTTTGGTAGCACACGGTGCTGCGACATCTGCCGGTAATTTGCGGCGGCTCGTAGCCACGGCGAATTCTGCCATACCGTCGTGTCCGCGTCGAACGTTTCACAGCGTGTGATACATAACCTTAAAAGCCACGCAGCATTTGTCGAGAAAGTGACTCCCAAAAATGATGAGAGTTTTTTTGTTATTGTTGCAGAGAACTGAGAGAATATCAAACATTTACAATATTCAGTCGATGCTGAGCGATATGTACGATCTTGAGATAAAATATATCGACGATAGACCGCGTTCGAGCGAGGACTCGTGGTTACCGGTTGATGATCTAGATGGTCACGTTTATTCGGCTTACCTTGACGCGCGCCCAGAAGTGATAGAGCAATATTCACACGGAAAGAGCGAGCTGCTATGGTCATTGATACGAATAATAGCGATATTACCGACGGACACAGACGGAAAGAGTGTCCAATGCGTCTACAAATACCCGGCACAAAGCTACGCTGGAATATACAAGAGACAACCGGCCACGTCGGTAAAGGCGATCGCGGATAATTGGTCGCTCAAATATTCGGCTTTTTTCGTCATTTGCGGCCTTGCGGTGTCCGAAAATTTAAACTTCGACAATTTGTCCCACGCCAATCCACTGCCCGCGTCCGTCGCCATTGGACGGTTGGACACGAAGACGTTCAACTTTATCGACATTCACTATCCCACGTTTGGTTTGGCGCAACTTTCCGAACCAAACAATTTCATGGCCGTCTGCGTTCCAGGTATACAAATGTTTAACACTTCTGCTAACAATAATACGACCAATCGCAAACAACTCTGAATTCCCGTTGCGTTAGGAAAATCTATGAAAAAGTTGAGTCAAATAATTCCGTGCTTGTATTTTCCGAGCTCGTTACCAAAACGAGTGTTTTTACGAGCTTTTATTTAAGACCTTAGGCCACTGTAACGCGTATAAAATCATGTGCGAATTGAACAATCTTTTTCGTATGACAAAGTGATTCACTCATAAAATTAATGACACATCTATTTAGTATCAATATCAAGCTGTTAGAAAATATATATATATAAATATTTTCGATGTACAAAATGGCCGACTACTAATATTTTCTTTTGTTATCTTTTTGTTTAGGCGCGCCGCGGCGTGAACATTTAGCATCCACAATTTTTTACCTACAACAAAAAACAAAAATTCTCGTCAATCTGCATTAGAATACCTAAAGAAGTACGTACGGAATTTAAAAAATATTGTTTTATTTAAAAGTTGTTTGTATTTGAACTAAAGAAATGAATTTTCCGTGAAAAATTTCGTTATAACTGCTCATAAACTGCGCATACAATGAAAAGTTTTCGATTAATCAGAAATTCCGTACGTACTTCTCGGCGAAATGCAATTAGGAACATAACTCTTAAATTTGAAGTAAATCGAGTGGAAATTGTTGAAGTTATTTGTCACGCCAATTGAAAAAAGCTGTTTCGAGAAGTTTCGAGAAGTCAGCCATTTTGTACATCGAAAAAAAAATATATATATATTCTCTAACAGCTTGATATTCATACTAAATAGATGTGGAATTAATTTTATGAGTGAATCACTGTTTCATACGAATAAAAATTGACCAATTCGCACATGATTTTATACCTGTTACTGTGGCCTAATGCCTTAACTTGACTTTTTGTGAGGTACAAAATGGAAAATCGATATTTCACCCACTTCCAGACTACTTAGAGCTCTGAAATTTTGCATACATGCATCTAAAAGGTGACAATGAATTATATATATATATATATTAGGGTGGTCTTTGTTTGGGGTCAAAATTAATGTTACCTTTTCCGCCCCCTCAATTGGTTCGAATTACGTAAAAAGTAACGCTGTAATTTTTTCAGATTAAAAAAAATGTTCAAACCTTGACCACAGGGGTTGAAGTTTTCCATTTAAAATACACGGGGTTCTCCTGCGTTTGCAGTCACTATTTTACTGTGGGCCTAAATATGTTTGTAAAATCTTGAAATTTTCAGATTTCGATATTAATATCGAAAAAATCATCCAGACGCAAAACAGGAGACAATACTTAAGAATTTGTAACTCGTTTAGAAAATTATTCTATTTCACATACATTTATAAAAAAACGAGAACGCAAAATTAAAAAGAAAACTACAAAAATAAAAAAATTATAATTATTATGGTGATGTTATACAACATTTTGAGGGTAGGGGTTTTGGAAATTTTTTCCATGTAGCGACATGCTTGTAAACTAATTTCTGAAAATTTCAAGATTTTACAAACATATTGAGACCCACAGTAAAATAGTGACTGCAAACGCAGGAAAACCCCATGTATTTTAAATGGGAAACTTCAACCCCCGTGGTCAAAGGTTAAACTTTTTTTTTAATCTGAAAAAATTACAGCGTTACTTTTTACGTATTTCGAACCGATTTAGGGGGCAGAAAGGGTAAAATTATTGTTGACCCCAAATAAAGACCACCCAAATATATATATGTACATGGAATTGTCAACTTTTCATGTTAAATCAGCGATATCTAATCATCCATCTCAAATCTTACGAACACATACACACAAATT
Source organism: Ophion slaviceki (assembly GCA_944452715.1). Taxonomy (NCBI): domain Eukaryota; kingdom Metazoa; phylum Arthropoda; class Insecta; order Hymenoptera; family Ichneumonidae; genus Ophion; species Ophion slaviceki. The sequence goes on along the minus strand of OX101783.1, from coordinate 67,258,543 downwards.
CGTAGCCGACTGTGTTTGTATATGAAAAGTTTATATGCAGCAATTAGTCGTCAATTCGATCCCAATTACAGCCTTTGTTATTTTTTACAAGCATTCCATGTTCCTAACGTACAAACTCGTAAACTAGTAAACTACTAGCAACAACTAACTAGTAAAATCAATTAAAAACTAAAAACTAGAAAATAATTTATATGTAAAAAAATATTAAGAAAAAACAAGCTTTTATGTAATATACTGAAAAGTCGGAAATAATTTTTTTTATCAAGCCACCTTTATGTGACTATTTAATGATTAAACGAACTTACCTGTAAGTGAAGTTCTATCATAATTGTATGTAGCGCCTCTTCCGAAGAGATCATTATGTAGTACCCCCTACTTCACGCCAGTTACCACATGTTGACAGTCAACTGAAACTTTTTTGTCTGGCTTGTTGACTGTGTTGCTAGGAGAGCTCATTACTTCAAAGAACTTGCCGAAATATTTTGGGTACATCATTATTTATAGAGATGGGTGATATTTTGGGTGGGACTGATCTCTTCGGAAGAGGCGCTACATACAATTATGATAGAACTTCACTTACAGGTAAGTTCGTTTAATCATTAAATTGTATTTCGCGCCTCTTCCTCGAGATCATTATGTAGATGTTTAAAGCATCATTTCGGCAAGGAGCAGTGTTCTTTATTTGCACAGCGGGTAAATAACTTCTTATAGGCATAGTAACCCAATGGGTTAGAAATTCAATTAACAATGGAATAGATTAATTATTCAATATTGCTTTGGCAAAGGCATCTTCATCATTTCCAATAGGTAAGTTGTAAAACTTAGCGAATGTGTGGGAATTAGCAGTCCAGCCCGCGGCCTTTCTTATATTATCTATATTGACCCCTTTATTTTTTGCCGCTGATGTTGAGGCATGGCGCGTACAATGAGCAGAAAAAATTTGAGTGTTCACGCCACTTTTGGTTAACATATTTTTAACCCAACGACTCAACGTTTGAGAAGTGACGGCCTTGTGTGGTTTTTTAAGAGCGATAAAGAGCGATTCATCAGCTGTTTCGCGAAAATCCTGAGTCCGCTTTATATATATTTCTAACGTTGTTGCTGCGCAAATTCTTGTATCATTTTTATAAACTGGTACGTTTAATACCGGTTGTTTCCTGTTGATTCGTGACGTTTTGATCGTATCCGAAATCTTAATTTGCACGGAGCCTTCAAGCCTTACAATATTTGGTAATTTGATCAGCGAAAGTGTCTGTATCCGTTGTCCCGTTACAAGTGCAAGTAACGTTACAAGCTTCATTGATAGCGTCTCAAGGGGAATGTCCTCGTTTGGTATTAAAGTTGCCGCGTAGTCTGTCACAAGCTTTGGGTCCCAAGTATAATTGTATTTTGGCCGGGAGGGACGAGATTCTGATACTCCCTTGAAATACCTTTTTATCATGTGATTTTGGCCTATTTTTGGACCGACGACTAGGGAAATTGCGGATCGTAAACAGTTCAATGAACCGTAGGAGGCTCCCTTTCCATATTCCCTTGAGAGTAATGCTAGGACATTTTCAACCGAGTCATTGAATGGACTTAATTCCATCTCGATGCAAAAATTCCACCACTTCTTCAGTGCCCCATCATATTGTTTGAGCGATGATTTACGAAGTGAAGAAATCATCATCTCGATGGCTTCTTTCGGAACCTTGTTAATTTCGAAGGATTTCCGGATAAAACACCGGCAACCAGGGTATTGTTTCTCCAGAGCGGATGAGGTTCCTTCTCTGACGAAGTCAACAGGTACCTATTCGGTTTAAAAATAATCGGGTCAGTGATCAGGAGAGTTTTGAAAAGTGGATACCAGGCTTGGGCCGGCCATTGCGGGACAACAAGAATGCCCATTGAACTTTCATCTTGTATTTTTCGTAGAATTCGCGGAATTACAATAAACGGCGGGAAGGCGTAGAAAAAGAAATTCTCCCAGGATATAGTAAAAGCATCAACTGCTATGCTGCCTGGATCACGAAGCCACGAAACATATTTTTGGCACTTCGTATTGACGCGTGTAGCGAAAAGGTCGATGTCAGGAGTTCCGAAGGAATGAACGATCTTTCTGAACGCTGATTTTGATAATTCATATTCAGTCTCTGTTTCGAGTTTGCGTGATTCAAAATCTGCTTCCGTGTTCTCTTTGGAGCTAATAAATGATGCGAAAATCCAAATATTCCTCTCTTCGCACCAGTCCCATATCGCTCTAGCCAACTTATTGAGTTCTTCAAACCGAACTCCTCCCATTCTATTGATGTAAGATATGGCTGTGGTGTTATCGATTCGTAATAACACGTCGCAATTGCGTAGGTTGTTAGCGAAACATTTGAGTCCAAATAAGGCAGTCGTGAGTTCTAGTATATTGATGTGTTTCTTCCTTTCCTTTTGACTCCAAAACCCATGCGATCGTTCAGTCTCGCAGAAGACTCCCCAACCTGATAATGAAGCGTCCGTGAAGATTTCACGATGATATCTTGGAGTTTCAATCGAATTTTCTGCCGAAGATATAACTCTGTCCCACCAGGTGAATTCGGGTTGAAGATTTGTAGGCAGTGACATAATGTTGTCGTAACAGCCGTTATTCTCTTTTAGCGCTAAGTATCGAGCTCTTTCGAAAAGCTTTGTATGACCGAATCCATACTTCACTGCAGGACAGTACGCAACCATAGTTCCCAAGAATTCGGCGAAATTTCGAATTTTGCAACGCTTAATCGCGCGATATCTGGCAATTAATTTTTTAACTTTTTCTTTTTTCTCGCGTGGAAGTTCGATGGACATCTTTATCGAATTAAACCAGAATCCCAGGTATTTACACCTCTGCGATGGAACTAAATTACATTTTTTATAATTGATTATGAACCCTAATTGTCGTAACATTGAGAGACTAGCATCAACGTTTTCCTTGCATTCTGCAAAGCTCGGTCCGATAAGTAATAACCCGAGTCGAAATTTTCGAGCCGCGTCCAAGCCACAAAATGAAGGCGAGCAGAAATCGGCGTGAGCGGATTATTGGGTATCTAAAGGAGGGTACAATGTTTGAAAGTACCATGCGTTAGAGCCTCCGATGAACCTCCGGCATGGCAGAAAGTAGACTTTTTGACTCAAAGGAGGTCAGGGAGGGTCACAATTGAACCTACGGAACCTCAGGTGGGCCTACTTCGAGCGCTCCCGCAGAACCTACTGCCCCCCCTTTCGGCCTACTGTACACTGCTAAACAAAAAATTAATTTATATAGAATCTATTTAAATAAAATAGGTTTTTTTCCTTGTCTCCCAGCCTACTACGATCATATTTCTTTCAAAGATATTTATATATGTTAATAAAGATGAGATTCAAATTAATCTTCATTTGCTTACAATGTACACTGTAAAGCTTAGTGTACTATATGCAAAAAATATTTCATAAATCGAAAATAAAATGAACGCATTATTTGAGAGCTTTGCTACAAGGATTTTTCATCGTAATTCGTCATTCCCTGGCCTTTGGAAATGATTTTTTTCGAAGAAAATATTTGCCCTATATGCGATTTGAACCTAGTCCGACCTATTCATAGCTACGCGCCGCTGCCCCTATGCTACCGAGTGCTTATAACATTTTGGTCGCTGATATGGCATAAGAGACCAAATGAATACCTCCAATTATTTGTTGTATCACATAAGCTATAGATTTTTCAAACTCACATACACACACACACACACACACACACACATTTTTAAAATCAATTATTTTAATAATGGAATGCAATAGGAAAAATTTGGTTCTATGAAAAATCTAGTTAATACAAATTAAAAAAAAATCAAATAGACGCGGTTAGTTAATATCATAATATTTAGCGGGAAAAAATAAAAATATGCTTCATACATACACGTGGAAATATTTTTTTAATTTTCGACGTGCTAAAAATGAAAACAAGGAAAAATCAAACATCTTATTTGAAATCGACGGTAATCGGCCGTCGCCATTTATCAACTCATTATTGAATAAACAAAAAAAAACTAAACGAACAAAAACAAAAAGAAAAAATCGAATGAGGTTGAATTCTAAACCGACAATTTCAATCCTTCAGAACATGAAATAGACTATAGTTAACACCCTACCGTTCCATATAGAAATCAACATTATATGTTATTTAGATATACACTGCCAGCTAAAAGTTTTCGGACACTCCACATAATCGCAAAACTTTTGAGCACTGGATAATTGCCAAATAATGTTAGAGTAATATAATTCATTTCATTTATTATTTCACGAAGATACTATAAAGATCTATATGATTAAGTAATTTCACAGAGCTTTATAGTATCTTCGTAAAATAATTATTATTCTACCATAAGTTTGCAATGATCCAAAGTGATATTAAGTTTTGCAGTTATCTGAAGTGTCCGAATACTTTTGACTGGTAGTGTATATTCGAATATATTAACGCAACCACATATTTCGAGTATTATATATATATATATATATATAATATACCGTCGCTTAAATGTTTGGATACACCAGTCGATATTTCTTGCTGCACTAAAAGTCACATAGCTTCGTAAAAAAAAAGATAACCAAATTTACCGAACGGCGTTTTGACGGGAATAAATTCAGCTGTATATTGCTTTTCTGAAATATTTTTTTATCATTTTCTTTTCGACCCGGTACGCACTTTTATACGTGACTGATTTTCGGCTTTTTTTCGACCATCAAGAATTGAACGCATGACTTATGGAAAAAAAATTGTTATGTTTATCCATGATGAACTTAAACGGGGTAGCAGGAACTTCATTTGCGTTTTTTATAAAGTTTTGTACGATTTTTTTCGCAATGTTATTTCATTTTTTGCTAAAAAGACTAATTCTAGATAATGCAATGTAACTCAAGAACTAGAGGGCTTAAGAAGAAATGTCAAGAACGAAAAACGTCGCGTAAGCTTATACTGGATAGACTGGCATTTTTTAAAGAATTTTCCTGTGAGATTTTTTCTCACAGGAAAATGCCTATTAATCCGATAGAATTGGAGTAAGACTGTATACACAAGCATTCTTTTATCAATTGCCTATAAAATAATAATAAATCGATATTGAGCAAATTTGATTGTTTTCGCATATTAATATTGGACTATTAATTTGATAAGGGGACGATGTATTTTTATTAATTTCGTATTATTTTCGTCATCGAACGGGTTACCGATCAGGTCACAATGGAATGATGATGGAGGAGATATCGAATTTGGGCCGAAAGCAGGTTAGGTGGGGTCGAGGCAACAGTTTGAGATTGAAAGCAGGTTAAGGAGGCCTGTGCTCTGCACGTTTCACTGAAACTGGGGGTCGAGAGAAGGTTTGGGAGGTCTAGCAGAGGCTACCCTGGGCCAAGAGGAGGTCTCTTCATGGCACTGAACTCGACAAACCCATGTAGGGTGATCGGTAGTGGCCAATGATTGGCCGATGCTCGACGCCACGCTTGCCAACATTGGCACTCGAGCTTGGCCCGATCATCGACCGAGCCTTGGATGATAAGAGCGGCCCGATATTCGCAATCAATATTGGCCCTAGAATGGCTTATGAGAATCGGCCGAGCATCGCGTAGGAGTTCATTCGAGAATCGGCCAACAATAAGCCCCCTCAAGATTGCCATCATTGGCACTCGAGCTTGGCCCGATTATCGACCGAGTCTTGGCGGATAATTGTGACCCAATATAGATCACCAAAATTGGGCCTGCACCGCCAAAAAAAAAAAATTAATTATTTTTGTATTGTAATTCGTCATTACCTGGTCTTTCGAAATGATTAGTTCGAAGAAAATATTTCACCCCATAATGGGGCTCGAACCTTGAACTTCCCTACTCATAGCCAAACACGCTGCCCCTATGCTACCGAGTGCTTGTAACATTTGAATCGCAGATATGGCATAAGATACCAAATGGATTCTGATCATTATTTGTATGACATAAACTATATCAATTAGTTAATATCATTGTGATAATTAGAGAGTGTTATCGAATGACATGTTATAGAATTTTCAAACCTAACCTATATATATAATTCTCTCTCCACCTTCTCTACCCCCACAACCCGTTAATATGTGTGTTGCAATAAAGACAGACCATTAGTTCATTAGTTCAAGTTTACTTTGAATAAATAAATATATTTAAAATGAATAATTCCAATAATGGAATGCAATAGGAAAAATTTGATTTCACGAAAAATCTAGTTAATTCAAATAAAAAATAAATAAATAGACGCGGTTAGTTAATATTAATAGAATTTTTCTGTCAGTGTAGGATGGTTCATAAAAATCGGCAGAATATCGCGTATGAGCTCGTTCGAGAATCGGCCAACAATGAGTGCATTGATTTGGTAGTATATTTGTTAAGAAAAATGGCCAATGGACTCGTAAAAAGTATTTATCTCGTCTCTCAATGATTTCAACGCGAAACAATGCATCGTCAATATACGAATTGCGGTTCGATCATGCGTTACTCGGCCGAACATTGGCCTCGTATCGGTAAAAACATGATTGGCGAGTCTATACTTCGCCAAACGTCGACCTCGTATCGATAAGCCAATGGTTAGAGAGCCTATATTGGGCCGAACATTGTCCTCGTATCGGCAAACCAATGATTGGCGAGTCTATACTTCGCCAAACATCGGCCTCATATCGATAAACCAATAATGAACAAGTCTATACTTGGCCGAACATTGGCCTCGTATTGGCAAACCAATGATTGGCCAGTCTATACTTCGCCAAACATCGGCCTCGTATCGACAAGCCAATGATTAGCGAGTCTACGTTTGGCCGAACATTGGCCGCGTATCGGCAAACCAATGATTGGCGAGTCTATCCTTCGCCAAACATCGGCCTCGTATCGACAAGCCAATGCTATATTTGGCGAGCGAGTCTATATTTGGCCGAACATTGGCCTCGTATCAGCAAACCAATGTTGGCTAGTCAATACTCAGCCGAGCATTGGCGTACAATTGGTTAATCGATCATCGTCCCGCCAACATTGGTCCAAGTATTGGCCGTTACGGTTCGATTGGCGAAACCTACATGGGTAATGAGGTTTCGTAGGTTCAACGGAGGCTGGCGGCTTATGTATTACAAAAGAAATGGGTCCTGCGAGGGTTCAAAGGAGGCTAAAAATTTCGACTCGGGAAGTCATCTAGGTAGATTACCGAAAGGTATCCTTGATTTCTCAATTTAGACATGACTGGTTTTAATAACTTGGTAAAAACGTAAGGTGCTGTAGCGAGACCGAAAGGTAGACAAGTAAATTCGTAAAATTGTTGGTCGAATTGGAATCTCAAAAACCTTCTGTCTGACTCTATTATCGAGACTGCGTAATAAGCGTCTTTCAAATCTATTGTTGCCATAAAACAACGTTCATTTATTAGATTGATCGCGGTTTTTCGGTCCTCTAGTTTGAAGTGGTTAGTTGTGATAAACTCGTTCAATTTTTTGAGGTTTAAGATCAATCGATTGCTACCGTCTGTTTTAGGGACCAGGAATATATCCGAAATAAATTGACCCTCAATCGGTTCGCACGGCACGATAGCTCCTTTTTCAAGAATCGCTCCGATTAATTTGGCCGTTTCCGCTTTCTCTTTCTGAGATTCGCAAGCCTTTTTAGGAAAACTAGCCTGAAAGGGCAGTGAATCGAATGGTATTTTGTAGCCTTTTATCCAAGATAGAAGTAACGGGTTAGAGGTTATCACTTCCCAGCTGCGTATAAACGACCTAAGTCTTCCCGCGACAGGACTTACAGGTTCTAATACTTCCGACGATAGTTCCGTTCCTGCTTCCTGGTCTCGTGCTTGTTGTCTCGACAGTGTGTCGTAAATCCATGCTCTCGTTCTTTCCTCCCGCCGAACGTCGATGGATATTGTTTTTGATTGTTCAGTGGTCGACGAGGCGGGGGTTTCGAGTTTTTTGCCGGTTTGCTCGCTTGAGCCTTTGGAGTTGGTTTTAACTCTCTTCGTGAGTTCTCTAGAGCTTTCGCCGACTTCAGTTTTTCTTCCAGCTGTTTTCCGAATAGCCATTCATCGGCAGTCGTAGCGCTTAGAACATTCTTAAGCGACGCATTCAGATTAGTCAGAATCAAACTTTTCCTAATGGTGGATTCGCCGTGTTGCAGGTCTGCCAATATTCGACTGACATCACTTAGAAGTTCAAGTGTGCTTAGTTTCTCGTCTTCCCGAGTAGAAATCTTGCTCCAGCTACAATAAGCACCTGATCAGGCATCCTGACTTCTTTTTCCAGCCTTGATCAGAATTTTTTATCAAGCCCTGATCATTTTTGAAACACAATCCCTGACTTCCGTCTGATCAGGGTAAAAAATCAAGGCCTGATCAGGGTAAACTATCAAGGCCTGATCAGGGTAAAAAATCAAGGCCTGGTCAGTGTAAAAGATCAAGGCCTGATCAGCGTAAAAAATTAAGGCCTGATAAGGGCTTAATTTTTCACGGCTTGATAAAAATGAAAAATCATATGATTTTTCACGGCTCAGGATGACCGATTTTTTCCTGAAATAAAAAATACAACGCATACACAAAAGAGAAAAAGGTACCACTTTATAAAGAACGCTGATCGTTTATTTTTTAATCTTAATATAAAATTTATCACATATATTTTTCACATATATCTATATGGAAAACAAACATCATTTTTCTTGTATTTGTAATAGAACAAAAACTCGAAATAAACTAAGATATATCACTGTATTATATTCCACTTATCATCCCGAAATAAACTAATATATTTTTCAAACAAAAACTTAAGAAACTTCGTGAATAAAGTAAACAGAGCTCAACGTTTTTATGACCAGACGTTTCTAGGAAACGTTATATTGGGCGTTCTGTTCGTTTTTTTACGCGACGCTCGAAACTTGTCCCAGTCTTTTGCTGAATTAATCAGGCCTTGATACCGCTCCAACAGCTTGTCCAATTTGCTTCGAAAGAACTTCTATTCCGTGTTCCCTATATTTCGAAATGACAGCCACTGAAAAATACGAAAATGTTCATCCCACTTAGAATTCAATGTCTACATATATATCTATATAAGGTATGCACATTATTTTATTAGGGTGGCACAAAATTGAGCTCTATTTTTTTTTCCTTTTTCTCACCATCCAATTATCTACTTTAAAGAAGAAAAAAAATTGTTGCAAAAGCTGCGAGCGGTTATTTTTTAACGAAAATTAGAATCGAAGCAGGAGAGCCCGTACAGCGAAGACCAACCAAATAATGGTGAGTTGACAGCGTAGTGCAGTTCAGTGAATGTAATGTCCATCCGAAGTGCATTTCTTATGGGCTAACTTGCACCGATGGAAATACTTTCACTTAACTGAACTATGCAGTCAACTTATCATTATTCGGTTAGCCTACACTGTCCGGGCCCGTAGCGAAGACTAACCAAATAATGGTAAGTTAACAGCGTAGTGCGGTTCAGTGAATGTAATGTCCATCCGAAGTGCATTTCTAATGGGCTAACTTGCACCGATGGACTTACTTTCACTTAACTGAACTATGCAGTCAACTTGTCATTGTTCGGTTAGCCTACGCTGTCCGGGGCCGTACAGCGAAGGCCAACCAAATAATGGTAAGTTGACAGCGTAGTCAGTTCAGTGAATGTAATGTCCATCCGAAGTGCATTTCTTATGGGCTAACTTGCACCGATAGAATTACTTTCACTTGACTGAACTGCGCAGTTAATTTATTATTATTCGGTTAGCCTGCGCTTTCCGGGCTAATCAGCACCGATGGCAAAACATTTACCAGATTGAACTACGCTGTCAGCTTACCATTATTTGGTTGGCCTACGCTGTCTCTTCTTCTCCTCTGACAAAGGATACGGACCAAGTAAAGAAACATAAAAGCGATACACAAAACAAATATAAATCTACTTACATAGTGGTAGCGCCAACACATGCCAATCCTCAGGAATTTCGAGTTGTTCCTCGCTGAGAGGATCTGTTCCGGATCTGTCAAATGTATCATAATAAATATTTCAACCATCGCATATATAATTTGGCGTATGGTTAATTTACAGTCAGATTTAATTCAATTTACATTTATAGATTTAAGAATTGTAAGTCTTTGAAAAAAATTAATTGTTATACTAACCTGCTGCTGTATTATTTCTTCGTTTTTTCCCTTATTTAGAGCCCGCTATTCACGCAGACACAGTCGTTGCGCAATCTTCTTCCGATTATGTTTGTCCATCTTATTCACAACGTACACGTTATATGTAAAAATGTATAAAGTGATTAATAATATGTCTCGTGCTTCTCTCGTGTCTGTGTATCATTTGACAAGATGAGGTTAGGCACGTTTTTAGCGCCAAACTGTAGAAGTCCAGTTACATGATGATTGCTTGAAATTAGCTGGATCAGGCGAATTGAAGTAACCCGTAAGTCCAGTTGCTTGACATCGCCTGAAGCTAGCCGGGTCAGGCGAATTGAAGTAAGCCGTAAGTCCGGTTGCTCGACCACCGCCTGACCCCAGCTTGATCAGGCAAATTAAGGCAAACTTAAGTAAGGCCTTCGTACTACAAGCTGATCAGGCGCAGATCAAATATCAGGCCAGCCTGACAATATTTCTACTCGGGTTTATTTGCGACGATGTCGGAGAATGCTTTTCCAACGGCCGAGAGGCAGGCAGTAATCTTTGCTTGCTTTGCTAAGATTCGTTCGTCGCGTTTGACGACAGTTTCCTGCAATGATACCTGAACTTCGGGATTAATTCTCGGCGGGTCAATAATCATGCAGTTGGACGGAGGTGGGTATTTATTTATTAGAGCCGTCCTGTCGTCTTCTGGCAGTCCTTTCATTAAAATGTCTTCCCATCGAATAGCCATATCTTTAGGGATAGCCGCAGCGAGTATTCGTTCCTCTAAGAACCGTTTACCCATAATTCCCAGGATCTTTGGATCTAGAGGGATTTCGCTGTAATTTGCTTGATCGATCTGTTGTGGATTCTCGGATCCACATCGCGGAACTCCCGTGTGAGGGGTTAGTATATTTTCAGATCCACTAACTGCGTTAGTGGTCTGTAAAGTCACTATGTGTGAGGGCGGTTGATTTGTAGAAAAATCAGTAGATTCCGGTCGTATATATGTAGGAATCTGATGGTCTTTTTCTTGTCGTGCGTAGTTTTCTGTAGGGAAGGTCGTGGCTTCGACGCTTGTTTGAGAACTTCGCGAAGATCCAGATCGTCGATGGTGTCCTGAGAAAAAGACGATAACGTGTCCTCGAGTGAATCCATTATTTTGTTTTTCCTCTATGAGGTCTCTCCTATAGGTTAGAGCCTATATGAGAGGTTTGGAACAGCATGCCCGAGTATAACTCTCACGTGTGGGTAAGAGCCCACACGTGTGGCTTCTGCAGATTCTTTTTCGGTCAAAGCAATAGCTAACTTGAGCAGGTTAGAGCCTGAACAAGCGACCATCAGGTATATTCCTGATAATAATTTCCCACGTCCAAAGGGTAATCATCTCCCGACGATCGTGCTTCTGTAACACGATAAATGCAACGATAATTCAGTACTTACGACGTCTCCACTTTTGACGTTTCTTTTCTCCCCGACGGAGAATTACATCCTCCAATCGCTTGAGACGTTTCTCTAGACGATTTTCCTGGTTTGTATCATCGAAGGATGAACTTCGGCCTCGTTTTCCGTCCATAATCGTTGATATCTCGCACAAGGATTAAATAAACATGTGGTTCTTCTTGGCACAAAGAAGAAGAATGAGCTCTCCTAGCAACACAGTCAACAAGCCAGACAAAAAAGTTTCAGTTGACTGTCAACATGTGGTAACTGGCGTGAAGTAGGGGGTACTACATAATGATCTCGAGGAAGAGGCGCGAAATACAATAAATGAATACTTGGACTTGGGGCGCTCAAAATTTAGACATGTAAACTTTAATTTAAATAAATCCGTCAACATATCTACTATATTAAATTCACTGTAAAACAACCTTAGATTTCTTAAATAAAAATCCTGAAACAAACTGAGTATTACTCAGAACTGAAAAAAATCCTGAGTATAAACGTGTGATAATAATTTCTGAAATAACTATTGTGCCAAATCAAATGCGATTAATGCAACTGAATTGATCAAATTTATGAAACATTTAAAAAGTTGAGTCTCCCGAGCTTGTGTTTATAGTTACATATAGGTGACTTAGTAAACAAAATTATTTTCTACTTTTTAGTACATTATATAAAAGCTTGTTTTTTTAAATATTTTGTTACGTATACATTTTTTTGTGATCAAAATAAAATCCTCCCCATTAATCAGCTATAATTTGAGAACAAAATTGCATTTTATCAACGGGGTCATCCCATGTGACAGCTACCTTTTTCGCTTTTTTGGGAATTTTTTTTTCTGACCCATTAAAACACTCTATCTATGAACTTTTACCACATCTATATTAACATTTTTACAGTCCCTCAGAATTTTATCAAAGAAAAATAACGAGTTGAATCGACTTTACACCGTTCGGAAGACACTCATGTGTAAAAAAAAGTTGGTTGACTGCTGTCATGATTTCGGAGGTTTTTCTCAATTTTAATTTTTAGACTTGAGGCTATCGCCGAAACTAGAGTAAAGTAAAAATATCGAACATGAAACATAGGTATTCATTAAAAAAAACTATCAATGTTCACCTCTTTTTCCAGGCTCTTGACTGGTGGGCTCTCTTAATTAATAGTACCAGTGTGTCATTATTTTCTTTCCTTTAATTCCATCATTTTTATTGTATTTTATTGGATGACATATTTTTATAACATTTATACTTAATATAATTTTTTTACTCTGTCTATATTTAGAATGAAATATAAGGGATCTCTAAACTGATGAAAATAATTTATCACGAGGTCAAAGTTTTAATTTGCAATGAAAAATGATTGATTATTCAATTTACTTTCCTTTTTAAGTGCCATAATTAAGTAATTCAATTTCGACTTCAAGTATAGATTAATATCTCTATTAAGGGGTTAGGCCACTCTAGAGGCCGAAAAAATAGGCTATTTAGGGATTTTTTTCAGAAAAACAATAAATCGAGATTACAAATGAAGGTGTTTATCATACATATCGGTGACTGTATACAATAATTTTTTTGAAGCGATTAATTCCAAAATGGCGGCTGTGCAGCTCTTATCTCAAAACTGCATTTCTTAAGTTGGCCCGAAACATAACTCAGACAATTTTCAACCGATTCACTTGAAATGTTGAATATATCTTGAAAAATACATTGTCTATGGAAGTACGTAGGATTTTTTTTTATATTGCATAGTTGCTTTGTTTATAACAATTATCTGACGAAATTTTTCAATTTCCAAAAATGTGCCTAAAAAATCGTTCAACGTCGATCTGTCAAAACAATGTCAGGTGCGGAAAATGTAAAGCATTGTATTCGGGCCACGAATGGTAAAAAGCGTGGAAAATTTGTGTGGACGAAATACAATTGCATGCAAAAATGTTTGGCCAAAGATATTTTTCTGATTAAGTAACGTTTAAAGGATATACAATAGAAACACAAATATATCATCGTAAAGTACTTTTTTATGCAATCAAAATATGTAATTCAAAAATTGTTCATAACGATTAACAATTATCGATTACGACGTTCTAGTTCAACAGGAACTAGAAATGATTCGCGATATCAAACATAAACTGTGAATCACGGTGAGGTAGCATTATGCTATGGGGTGCATTCTCTTGGAGAGGCGTCGGTCCAATCTTTAAAATTGAAGGCACTATAAACTCTGCTGTGTATAGAGATATTATATTTAAAAAAATTCTGCCTTATGCTCGTCAGAATATGCCACGAGGATGGATTTTTCAGCAAGATAATGATCCAAAACATCATTCACAGCTTCTTCAGCAGGTTTTTAGCAAGAAAAATATTCGAGTTTTAGAGTGGCCGAGTCAGTTTCCGGACTTGAATCCCATAGAACGTTTATGGCAAGAGTTAAAACTAAGCGTAGGAACTGAACATTGTGCCAATAAAGCTGCTTTGTGGGGAAAAGTTCAAGAAGAGTGGCAAAATATCTCTCAAGATAGAATCATCAAACTTATTGAATCGATGCCTCACCGATGTGCTGCCGTGATAGCTTCGAAGGGCATGGCTACCAAGCATTGATTAAAATCTTACATTCATTACCGTTATCAATTTTTTCTTGAGTTTCTATATTTTTTCATTGTATATAGTGCGTAATTCGTACTTGGCCGGATAGTTATGAAAAATCGAAAATTTTTATTTTAATTACATAAATAATTATGAATAGTTATATATAATTTTTCAATAACACGTTTCGATTTCATAATAAAAGAACTTTACGATGAAAAAGGTCATTTTTGTGAATGTTTTCAAGGAAAAGTATTTGAAATTTCGGATTGGGGTTTTGATTATCTAAAAGTATATACATTCAAAAATATGTTTAATTTTATTTATTTAAAAATATCAAAAATATACAAGGATATTGTATGATCCTTGGAGCGTCGTAAAAAAATCTGCGTATACGGTACCCACCGGCGATTCTTAAAAAATCATCTGAAAAAAAAACCAAAAAGATTATTAAATTAGATACTATAATCTAGTACTTGTCATAGCCGATTTTGAAAATATCGTTTTATGACAAAATGGCGGACGTTTGAACACAAATGGTGATTTTTGGGCCAAAAATTAGTTATTATTTTGCCTATAAAACAAAAACTAAGTAACGGAAAAAAAATCCTATGACAAGTACTAGATAATGGTGTATAGGATAACCACAAAAAACCTCAAGCCAATGGGTTCATTGGTTTTCGAGAAATTTTGGGTACCGATTTGAAAAACGTGGTTTTGAGAAAAACGCGTTTGAAAATTTGGGAATGAATAAATCATGAAATTTGTCAACTTACGTGGAATCATCGATACCAGGCACATAGTGTAGGTCTTCTACGGTCGACGGAATGTTCATGGCTTCTAAATCGATTTTTTCGACCATCTAGGTATATATCTCCCCTTAAGTATGTAAACCTGATTATTTTTAAGAATCTGGCGGATTCCAACTATTATACGAACTTTTGCGGCGGCCGGAAATTGGGTTTTTGTATGTTGTCTCGGAATTCCTTCACAAAAATTCGCAAGTTTAATATTTCTTTTCTCTGTAATTAGGTCGATAAACGACCTTGAAATTTTACAGAGACGATTATTAATATCCCAGGTAGGAAATCAAAAGGCTGACGATGGAAACAAGCTTGGGCGAGCCTTGTTTCACCGAGCCTGAGTGAGACAGACCTGGTCCAGGTTTCATTGCATTGTTTGGAGCAGCCTGGAACCAAGACTGGCTGCTTAGCCTAAACTCAGGGTTGCTTCAAGCTTTATTCAGCCGGTGAATTTTGAGGCTGAAAAATCAGGCTTGTTTCAGGTTGTGATAAAATAAAATAAGTTTAAAATAATATTTTTTCTGTACTTTTATGAAAAAAAATTTAGCAATAAATTCGTCGGGTGCGACGGCACGAAAAACGAAAGTGAAGGAGGCAGCTCAGAACATTTAAATATATACTCTTATCGATATTTATGAGGTACACAAAAAAGTATATACGAAAATAAAAGTACGCAATAAAATAAAGTATTGTTTTTTAAAATATTTTTTATATATATTTTGTAACAAATAATATAACAAATAATAAATATATATAACAAATCAAATGAATTCTTTACAAATTTATTAAATTTACCCCAATGTAGAATATAGAAAACTAAAAACAGGCCTCATATAGCCTCGGGAAGAGTTTGGGAAAAGCCTGGTCATAAATGCTCGTGAAGGCTTCATTAAGGCTCGTTTTGAGCCTTGTTGTTTCGTCGTTTCAGGCTTAGTACAGGCTTTTCTACCAGCCTTTGGTCAAGCCTGTGTGCAAGAGCCTGAAACCGCGTTATCATTCAGAGGTTCAGCTAGGCCTGAAATCAGGCTGGTGCTCAGTCTGAATTAAAAAATGTGAGCCTTGTTTCAGAGCTTGGCGAGCCCTTTTTTCATCGTCAATTCCTACCTGGGATATTGAGTGAAGCTAAAAAAAATTATAAAAACCCTATGGATTCAAGCCTGGCGATGACTACCTTAACAACGTGACACTGTTTTACAGTTTTTCATCACTCATTCGATCGACCCCTCGATCTCGTAGAATTCGTCGAGTACTATCTGCAATTAGGGGTGGTCCACTTAACCTTCTACAATGCCTCCACTACATCGGACGTTTCCCGTGTTCTCGAGTATTACAAAAAACGCGGGATCGGGACTGTACTCGAATGGCACCTACCCTCGCAATACGTTTACGAGGTAACTCTCAGACACGAGGGTCTGTTCGCGAGTATCAATGACTGCCTTTACAGAAATACTTTTCACGAGAGTCACGAGTACATAGGAATTTTTGAAACGGACGATTTTTTGGTACCGAGGAAACACGACAGTTTGCTCGAGCTCGTGGAATATCTGGATCCTTATCGTTACGGCAAGGACAACCGATACGCCTCTTACGTCTTTAGAAACGTCTTTTTCTACACGATGTACGAGAATGACCGCGTCAATCAGGATCCGAGTGAGTCCTTTGTGTGTCGACATATATCGTATGTCTATAATTTATTCGAGACATACAAAAATATTACTTCTTTTCAGCCTTTCATTATCATCGATTAACCTGACTGTAATGATGGCGGAATTTTCTTATTGCAAATCCTTCAGAAGTGCCATATCTGTATACCCAAGCGAAAACTTGGGCTCTGAAAGTACCGAACGACGCAGGCGATCGATCTCGATACGTCGTACGTGGCCGTGATGTCATTGAACTAGGACATTTTCAAGCCGCCGAATTGCGCCCGGGCTCGCTGACGTATCCGAATCGTAAGTTCGAATGATTCGTCGGAAGTAAACAACGCTCGAACGTTATTCGTTTATTCGTGTTTTTATCGTCGTCTCATCGACGAAGGCCACGAGCCAACCGAATAGAGTCAAATTCTTTTCCGCTCGAAGAATTTCTTATGAGACCGCATTTGTACACTGAGAGAAAATACCATGATATTCACCGCAAACGACCGTGGTACACTGGGAAAAAATCATTGATCCAATATCATTGGGGTTATTGAATGAAGTTTCGTTGATTCAATTGTACAATTGTTGGCGTATATAATCGAATTTATTAGTCCAAACAATGCGCTATTGATTTTAAGGGGAGGTATACACCTAGGAGCCGGAAAAAGGTCATTTTTGTGATTTTTTTTTCAAGGAAAAATATTTGAAATTTCGGATCGGAGTTTTAATTATCTAAAAATATATACATTCAAAAATATGTTTAATTTTCTTTATTTAAAATTATCAAAAATATACAAGGATGTTGTATGATCCTTGGAGCGTCGTAAAAAAATCTGCGTATACGGTACTCACTGGCGTTTCTTCAAAAATCATCTGAAAAAAAAAACCAAAAAGATTATTAAATTAGATACTATAATCTAGTACTTGTCATAGCCGATTTTGAAAATATCGATTTATGACAAAATGGCGGACGTTTGAACAGAAATAGTGATTTTTGGGCCAAAAATTAGTTATTATTTTGCCGATAAAACAACAACTAAGTAAAGGAAAAAAAATCCTATGAGAAGTACTAGATAATGGTGTATAGAATAACCACAAAAAACCTCAAGGCAATCGGTTCATTGGTTTTCGAGAAATTTTGGGTACCGATTTGAAAAACCTGGTTTTGAGAAAAACGCGTTTGAAAATTTGGGAATGAATAAATCGTGAAATTTGTCAACTTACATGGAATCACCGATAGCAGGCCCATAGTGTAGGTCTTCTACGGTCGACGGAATGTTCATAGCTGCTAAATCCTCGACCTCGACCATCTAGGTGTATAGCTCTCCTTAATAACATGATGAAATTAAAAGTTCTTTTTTTCATCCAAAAGGTATATTGTTAGCCGAGAACAATATATTATCAAAACTATCTAACAAATTATCGCGAACAAATTATATAGTTTTGAATGTATTTTCTGCAACGAGCAAATAAAGCGTTTCAATTAAGGCGTTACCCCCACTTGTAGCGCAAAAAAGGCCTTTTTCATGAATTTTTTTAAAGAAAACTACAAAACTGTTTTAATCGATCAATATACCATCTTAAAGAACACATCTTGAAGAACTTTCAGTAATTTTTATATTGAAAAATATTACATTGTTTAGTGGCAAATGGCCGTCAATGAAATAATGTTTTTATATACACGGTTTGCGGTGACCAACATTGCGGCGAAGTGGATCATCTGAAAAAAAATGCGGATGGATTTTCGTCAAATATAAGTATAAACTAGTCTTTAATCGAAGCATTTTTAAAAATATTCATTTTTCACAAAATGGAGGACAGTCCAAGTTAATGGTTCGATTTTAACGAAAAAAACGGCCGTTTTTTGGCTATAAAACGACCATTTTTTTTTTTCGAAAAAAAAAAAATCGAACGATTAAAGACTACATTTTTATGTATTAAATAAGCCTGCAAAATTTCAAGAAGATCGGTTCATTAGTGTTCGAGTAATCTTGGTCACCGACTTCAGAAATGCCATTTTGAGAAAAACGCGTTTAAAGTTTCAATTTCAGTTTACACGACGAAAATATTTTTTTTTGTAAACTTACATAGAGTCATCTATTCCGGGCCCATACAGAAGTATGGGCCCGGATACTTATACTTCAAAAAAATGCAATAAAAAAAATCGATTTTTTCAAAATCGCAAGTGGGGGTAACCCCTTAATAACAAATGAACTATGCAATATAAAAAAAATCCTACGTACTTCCATAGACAATGTATTTTTCAAGATATATTCAACATTTCAAGTGAATCGGTTGAAAATTGTCTGAGTTATGTTTCCGGCCAACTTAAAAAATGCCGTTTTGAGGTAAACGCTGCACAGCCGCCATTTTGAAATTAATCGCTTCAAAAAAAAGATTGTATACAGTCACTGATATGTATGATAAACACCCTTTTTGTAATCTCCATTTATTTTGTAGTTTTTCTGAAAAAAAATCCCCAAACAGCCTACGTTTTCGGCCTCTAGAGTGGCCTAACCTCTTAAGTAGATTTTCGGTTCGCGCTAGACTTACGAGAAACGAGCGTGCGTGCGGCTTCTAGCGGTTACTCCGACAACTACGGGTTACGTCACACCTATAATTTCGGTGGCGCTCGGCCATAATTTGGTTGATTTTTTTTCAACCAAATGCGCAGGAAACACATTTTATTTTCGCATAATTTTTTAACCAATTCAGATGTTTGCTTAATATTTATCAATCAAAATAAAATATTAATATTTTAAGAATAATATACTTGAAAATCAATATCGGATATGGTGGAAAAAATGAAATAACGTATTTACTCAATAGAAATTTTTTCTGAATCAAACGACCGTAATTCAATGTTTCTTGTGTACTCGAATCAACAATATTCACGTTATTAATTGAAACGCTTCATTTGCTCGTTGCATAAAATACATTCAAAATTATATAATTTGTTCGCGAAATTTTTTTTAGATAGTTTCAATAATATATTGTTCTCGGCTAACAATATATCTTTCGAATGAAAAAATACTTTTCATTGTATCATGTTATTAAAGTCAATAGCGTTTTATTTGGATTAATAGATCCGATTATTTACACCAACAAGATTACAATTGAATCAACGAAATTTCATTCAATAACACCAATGATATTGGACCAATAATTTTTTCAAAAGTATTTTATAATATGGTACAAATCACAATAAACAAATCACAGGGAACATTTTTAATAAATGTATATATATATATATATATAAATATATAAGGAGTACAACTTAGCAGTGACCGTTTTTTTTCAAAAGTTTAAGGCTTTATTATAAAAAAGTGGCTACATATTTTTTAATCAAAGTACTGCCCGTCGCTATCTACGACCTCGGCCCATCTTTCAGGTAGCATTCGAATCCCGCGTCGATAAAAGTCTTGGTCCTTGGAGGCAATCCAGGAATCGACCAAATTTTTGACTTCTTCGTAAGTACCGAAGTGCTGGTCAGCCAAATCGTGTGCCATTGACCGAAACAAGTGATAGTCGGAAGGGGCAATGTCTGGAGAGTACGGCGGGTGGGATAAAACCTCCCATTTCAGCGTTTCCAAGTACTTTTTCACGACATTTGCAACATGGGGTCGGGCATTGTCATGCTGCAGTATCACCTTGTCATGTCTTTCGTTGAATTGTGGCCGTTTCTCTTTGAGTGCCTTATTCAAGCGCATCAACTGACGTCGGTAGAGTTCCCCTGTGATGGTTTCGGATGGTTTGAGCAGTTCATAGTAGAAAACGCCCAGCTGGTCCCACCAGATACACAGCATCACTTTGGATCCGTGAATATTCGGTTTGGGCGTCGATGATGGAATATGATCAAACAAACTCACTAATAGAATCCTCCCCGTAAGCATCTACAAGCAAACGGTGGGCCTCAGCCGCAGATTTCTTGATGTTGAAGAAGTAAATCATAACCTCCCGCAAATGCTGAGAATTCGGTTCGTAGGTTGCCATGTTTGAGTGCCTATAACTTTATAATGCATACACGTATCCGTTAGCTTTTTTAAATTGTTTACATTGGCAGAGCCTCTAGTTTAAAATGCCACTTTTTTATTGAACTAGGGCCACTACTTCGGCCGCAGTGGCTCCCTAAGTAAAATGGTCACTGCAAAGTTGTACTCCTAATATATATTTCAGTTCACTATCACAATCTTCGGGAAGTAAATTTGTGATAATATCAGGGAATATCCATTTGATGAAAATCTACTATATTATATACCATTGAAGAATAAACGTATGGTTGTAAGATTGAAGGTTGCGGTTAACATATGTGCACAATTCGTGCAACTGCTAAAATATCAATGAGCAGTACTATAATTTTGGCAGTAACTATGGCTATAAAATATTATTGTCCCCTCAGAGAAATATAAAATATAGTTAAAAATGATTGAGAACACCATACATTTCTCTCAGTGTAGACTTGCGCACGAATCCAATAATCAATGCTCATTTTTTAAATTAAGTATTTGGTGATCAACGATTTCAATGTTAAAATCTTTCGGGCAAAGCATTCGAGGAGATCGTAGTGGAACCGGAAGTGGCAGTTTCTCATCGGTACTCGCCCTGCGACGCCGAAGAGACCGGATGTTACCTGAAGCCAATTGTGCTCGACAGAACAGCACACAAATTCACGAAAAAGCTTGGCATCAAAGTCGCCTCGGCTTGTTCCGATATTTTCGGGGATGCCGGATGTCCGTTTGTCAAAAAACAAACACTCGTATAATTCTTTTAACAAGAAAACGTCAAATTGTCGTTGCGACAAAAAAAAAAGCATTTGTACCAAACGTCCGATCGAATAAAAAATTGCGACTCTCATTTTTTCACCGCAATAAATGTTGTTCTTTATTAGGGTTCCGTACCCAAAGGGCAAAACGTAAACCTATTGCTGTCACTCTGTTGTCTGTCCGTATGTCACGCGTCTCTAGCTCGTAAACCGAATGAGTTACAGACTCGAAATTTTGATATTTTGTGTAGAATGTTGACCCAAAACCGAATATTGAATTAGAAATTCAATTAAATTATATTCCCATACGTGAAAAAAGAGCAGAAATACAAAAAAATGTTACCCTCACATGTGGGGTGTCATCGTCTAAGGCTCATTGAGTAGAGTACAAATATATTTTTTTCCTTTTGATCTTCAAAAATCAAGAAATGGGGGGCTGTCAAAGTCATCAGTTTTAGACCATTTTTGTTACGGGGTCTATCTCAAAAACTAAACTAGTTAGGAATTTGGAATTTCTGTATATTATGTACCATATACCGTTTTTGAACAACAAATACTGAAAACGTCGATTCATAATGTCGTATGTATAATAATTTATTTTATACACAATACAATAATTTTATAAAGAAAATATGTGAAATTATTTTCATTTAAATATTTACAATACCAGATTACTTATTTTTGGAGTCGGTGCCAGCCAAGAATGAGAGATCGACGTCACGGAAGAAACAAGATTGCGAATTAAAAAAAGACTGTAGATCGTATATTTCATTTATTTTTCTTCGCCTCCTCTTTTTCTGAGGAAAATGTGACGATGTTGGCAATTGGCTAGGGCCGACTCCAAAAATAAGTCATTTGGTATTGTAAATATTTAAATAACAATAATTTTATATATTTTCATTATTAGCTTACAGCAGGTGAATACAAAGCTTTCTTTAGCTATCATCACCTTATATGGTTTCAATTTAGTACTACCTAAGACCTAAGACAGAAAAAAGCATTACCTAAATTAAATATCTAGTTAAAAAAAAAGTTAATTGGTCATATCGACGCTGCTTACGAAAAGTAGCACGATTCAAAGATCTTACGAAAACTAGCATGATTATGATTTCGCCACGGAAACTAGCTTGTTTGATTTTCACTGTAAA
Source organism: Ophion slaviceki (assembly GCA_944452715.1). NCBI lineage: Eukaryota > Metazoa > Arthropoda > Insecta > Hymenoptera > Ichneumonidae > Ophion > Ophion slaviceki. The sequence continues at coordinate 67,236,044 of OX101783.1, read as the reverse complement.
AACTAGTGTAAAGGGAGTAAGTTTAAAGCCTTAAGAATGTCATCGCTCGTACAATCTATCCAATAAGAGTTTTGGTGAGAATTTGAAGTTCTTCGTGCTCAGGTAAAAATCTGAAAAAATAAACCATTAGTGTTAAAAAATATGACAATTTTTTTGCATAATGACATTTTAATTTTACACTCGTTGTTTTTATTAACATTTTGATAATAATTATCAATTAAAATCGATAGTAGTATTTTTTGTAAAAAAATAATATCGATCTATTAAAAAAATTAAGTTATTGAAAATATCATTCAACAAATGTACTGTAATCTTACAGATGGTTATCGTCGAATATGTTTGAAAAATCTTGCTGATGTTCGATTGGAATTAAACCCCTGTCAAGCATGGCCTGTAAATCTTTTTTTCTTGATGCAAGAGGCAATTTTTGATTTGACGTCTATTTTAAGTGGGACATTCAAACATCATCCATGTTTTTTTTTTTAAGATTCTCATCTCTCGTCCTTCTTGGTCAAAATCATACTTAACGTGGATTGTATCGACGTAAGGTTGAATGGATATTTTTCGAATACTTGCAATTTTAATTGCAGTCCGATTACAATTTTGTGAGAGGTCTAAAAAATCGTGAATTTCCGATTGCGGTCGAAGGTCCCGTGCGGAAATTGAGTTGGGGCTGTGATCGGGCCGCAATAAAATTCCCCTAAATTTATTCGGGCCCTAATCTGGAAGCCACATGAGGGCCGTTAGCGGCCGGTCACACTTTGTCAACAAGGGCCCTTAAAGGCGCAACGACCGGGGCCTTATAAGTTGCCTCAATGGCGCCTCATCAAAACCATTTTTGCGCCCTGAACATGCCTCAATGGCGCCTCATCATAACCATTTCAGCGCCATAAAATATCCGTATCAGTGGATATACGTGTATATATGTATGTATGTGTGCGCGCGTAGAAATGTGATTGCGTATTTGCATGTGAGCCTTTCTGACAAACTGCCATGACAAAATTAATACAAAAAATAATCCATTCTTAGGAATGGATGTGTAGTAGAAATAAAAAAGATATATGGGTCTACTGAATCACTAGAATCTATTTCCATTGAGGGAAAGATCTGGAAAACAAAGACCAATTTATTTACTTATCCTACACAGTCAGATAAAGTTTACGAATGGGAAATATCAGCGAAGTCTTCAGAAGAAATAATTTTCCCTATGATGAGTATTGAGCGGAAATTAGTTGCTATAAAAATGTCGAGAAAACCGGTTGGGACTGTTCACACTTATGCGCTAGCATTACTCCATGTATGAGTGAAACCATGAGTAAATGTTTGTATCTATGTAAAAGTTTTCTTTAATTTGATAAATAAATACTGTCTGATGTTTGTCTGCATATTTGTGTTCATCGTTGATTTTTTATTTGCTAATGCCCTTACGCTTTTTCCCAATTTGCGTTCGATAATATTATTCGATCGATGTATATAATCGGTTTGAATAATTGAAATACCATCAACCATGTAGCCTAAGCTATTTAAACTGGTTTATCGCTATAATAGTCAGATCTGGGCCTATTGTGGAGATCCCTACTTGTTTATCCCTATACTGGCCAAGTCTGGGCCTTTTGTGGAAATCCCTACAGGTTTATCCCTATAATGGCCAAGTCGGGTCCTTTTGTGGAAATCCCTACAGGTTTATCCCCATAATAGCCAAGTCGGGGCCTATTGTGGAAATCCCTACAAGTTTATCCCGATAATGGCCAAGTCTGAGCCCATTGTGGAAATCCCTACTAGGGAAAGCACTAGGAAAGCCCTGAAAGGCCCTTATTATTATTAGGGATGCCCTATCAGTTTTCCGCACGGGGTATTGGAGTAAAAACATAGAGGCAAGTCGTAAAAAAGCATGGAAGAAATGTCGGAAACAATTCCAGTGTTACTGAAACATGTTAATTTTCGCGGTGAATATCGAAAGCCGAAACGTGCTAGTTTTAGCGTTAAATATCGAAAGGTGCCAATTTTCGTGGCGAAAACCGAAACTTGCTAGTTTTCGTGTCGGAAGCCGAAACATGCTAGTTTTCGCGGTGATATCAAACGTGATCGTTTTCGTAAGAATTCTGAAACATGCTACTTTTCGTAAGCAGCGTCGATGTGTACGGAACCCTAATAGAGCGACGACCGAGTCGCGCTTGGTCGAGTTTTTATTTAAAACATACACCTTTTTCCATGAAAAATTCGTACTTTTGTTAACTTGCGGAAAACATGTTACTATTTCGTAAAAATAAAAATGTTGAAACGGATAAATTGTTGACAGACATTCATTCGGGACCAAAAGGATCGAAGATAATAATAACAATTCGAAGAACATCTCGTACGGAGAGAATTCAATACACACGAGAATTGTCACCTCTTTAAGAGGTTCCTGTCGAGAGGCATGAAAAATGCATAAACTTCGGAAATTTTTATATATACAATAAATATCTTTGGAAATAGGTTTCAACGTGTTTTATTCTTCTATCAATGGAGAGTAAAATTCAATTTTATTTATCAAAAAATAATTGTTCTTGCGACTCCAGCTCCTGTCAAATGAAGCCACCCACTGCGTGTTTTGGTCTGCGAGGGACGCTCCTCAGCCTTGTCAGTTCATCTGAAACAAAAATGGGTTGAACACTATTACGCTAGACTCAATTTGGGAGGCCCTATCGTTTTCCGTTTTCTGAAAAACCCTAGTTAATAAAATGAGAGCCATATGAAAAAAAAATTTCAAAAAAAATATTTCTAAACGATTTTTGACATAAATCGCTTGCCGATGGCCCCGCAAATTGAGTTTCGTTTCAATTGCGCAAAGATTCATGTGAATCGGTTCATCCGTTCAGCTACCGTAAAACGGGATGAAATTGACATTAAGGGTAACTTTAACAGTTTTCGGGGCTACTTGAACACAGCGCCAAAATATGGTTTAAATGTGTCCACATTTTAATGTGTTTATACTTGTTGTTCAAGTTTATTATAATGTGGCTAAAGTTGATTGTAATGTTGCTCAAGTTGATTTTGATCTCAATGATAATTTTAAGACTGATTAAGGGGTGAGATGCAGACAGAATAGAAAAAAAATCGATTTTTTAAAATACATTTTCTTGAAGTATGATGTTTCGAAAATATTCCCTGAAAATTTCAAGTCAATCCGATGAATAGTTTCCGGGATATCCCACAATTAGTGAAGGGGCGTCGGGTCCCCATGGCAGGTAGCGGCTGACAAACGCGCAAATGATAACGCCCGGGAAGGCAAAATGCTTCGAAGACAACAACAAATTGATATTTTGGAAGCTTCCACATCGGCAGAAGCCCTATTGTATGGGCTAGGAATTGATGATTCAAGGTAAGTAATTTTTAATTAGTATTTCTATACATAAATCAAGTGTAAAATTGGAAAACTCTTTCAGAAATTTTCAAAAATATATTACTCAAAAACTATGAACTTTAGCAAAATTTTATAAAGAATATTTTCGTTTCAAAATTTCCCAAAATGTAAAAAAAATAATTCATCCCGAAAAACTTTAATTTTTTTAAAATTGTTTTAACAATTGGCTACAAACAATTTAATGCTCGACTTTTTGGCAAAAAAATGTGATATTCGGATTCAGCGGATCTAAATACATTAAAAAAAGTTTAGCTTCATCCATCGAGCTAAACATTTTACGAACATATAATACCGTATTCAAATCGAAAAACTTTAAACGCGTTTTTCTCGAAACTATGTTTTTCAAGTCGGTGACCACTATAATTCACAAACCACTCTATGGATTTTTATGAAACATGGTGTGCTTATTGATAACATTAAAAACTAGTCCTTAATCGAAGGATTTTCATTTTTGTTGAAAATTTATATTTTTTAACAATAAACGAGAGATTTTTCGGTCGAAAATCGAAAGTTATCTGTCCGAAGCCGTTATTTTGTTAATTTTTTAAGAAAAAAAGCTTCCATTAACCCTTAGTAGTCACACTTGGCCCGAATCACGTTATAGTCATACTGGGTCCCAGGCGTTTTTAAATTGTTATAAATAATGAAATAATGCATTGAGCGATATGAATAAAATAGTGACGTATAATTTGAACCTTGTTTAATAAAAGGATATTGGTTAGAAATCACAAATTAAATTTTAAATATGCAAAAAAAATTATGCAAAAAAAACGTGAAAAATGACCTTTTTTACAACAATTGCTGTAACTCTTGTAATTATTGACCAAAAAAAATGGTTTTATAATCTGGAAATAATATACTTTGAAATAGACACAGCGGTTTCTGTGGACTTTACAAAAAGTGTATTTATTTCATCCAACGCAGGTGCAATTTAGAAGGAAAAAATGAAACGCTTACGCATATAAAAAAATGTATGTTTTATTGGAAAAAAAAGTTGTACGGCATCAAAATAATTTGTTTGGGTCTCGTGGACCCAGTATGACTATTAAGGGTTAAGGACTAGATTTATTATTAAACTAATGATTTTTTTTTGTTTTTTTTTTCTGATGATGCAGTAAATTTTTATGATGGTCACCGCAAAGCACTACATGCCGAAGGGGGTCCGACAAAGATGGCGATATTTTTATAAATAATCAACATTTTTCTTTGAAAATTTGTACAAGTCAAGTTGAAATATAACATAAAAAGTCTGTGTTACCACTTTTGCAAAACAAACTTAATTACTATAAAAAAATATTGAAAATGCTCGTTTTTTGACGCCTCTGACTGCATCTCACCCCTTAATATATTTAGTGAATGTAAAAAAAAAGTTATGAAAATCCTATGGATTAAAGCCTGGCGATTGGACTACCTTAAAAACCGAATTTTCGCTCGTCATGAACCTCTCCTTAAAATTGCAATAGTTTTTAGGGCACGTGTCCGAGCACGATACGCCCTACTCACTTGAATGCGCTTTCGATACAAGAAAATTGGAAGGGTGATGTGTTCCTGCAGCACAACGTACGCACGTAATACTGGCGGGAAGTTTTCTCGTAAGTACTAGAGCTATTTTGTTCGATCCTTAAAAAAAGCAACTATAACGCAATCTGCATAAAAACCGAAAGCTATCGTTTCGCGTGCGGGTGGTAAATTAAGTTATGCTAATGTGTGATCCACGACGAAGTAAGCGAGAGAAAGAGGGGCGATACATCTTCCCAACAAAGTTCGATTGCTTTCGTTCAATCTTGCAAAGACGTCGGCAAAGTACGAGGAGATTTTCCACGGCTGTGTGTTCGGTGAACTAATACATCTCGAAATTTGCATAGTACGTGGTGGTTTATGTTGGCGAATTCGAAGCAAAAAAATGATTGTGCAAAAATTCATTCGGAGTAGTAAATTACCGAGAGAAGTTGCTTGTTTAGAAGTCGTGTGTTTCTGTACTTGGGGGGTCGAGGATAACGAAAAATATCGAACCGAATTCTTAGCCTGTAAAAAGAATGGTCAAGTTTACGGTGACTATACCTGACGAGGACGCAAAGATTAATAATAAAATTGAATTTTTCGAAGCTCATGGATGAAATTGTTATTGCACACTGAGCAACTTTTATCTTACGATCGATGAGAGTGAAGAGGTCTTCAAGGGGCTATTCTAGTATCACGGTTCAAAAAATAACCTATTAAAAAAAAAAAAATTGAAAATTGTGAATATGTCGGTACAAACTTTTTTTCGTTTAAAGGTCCACATTTCCAGAATGGAAAACAATTTTTTTTCGTTGCATATGAAGGCATATTTACTTGACAATTTATAATTGTGCAGAGGCATGAAAAAAGTGTGTTGCTGGCGTTGGTGATTGGTGCTCTTCAGGTAACCTTAGACAAAAAATTCAAAAATATTCTTTATCTGCATGTTTTATCTTGCTATCGCCCGAACTAGAATTATTATTTTATATTCCAAAATAACAAAATGGCGGCATTTTTTGCAAAGGTGTTCGAAAAACATTTTTTTCGTCTTAATTCGGATGAAAGTATACGTTAAAATTAATATTTTTTAATAATTCTAGTTTTTATAGAGTTAAGGGGAGATATACACCTAGGAGCCGGAAAAAGGTCATTTTTGTGAATTTTTTCAAGGAAAACTATTTGAAACGTCGGATTGGGGTTTTAATAATCTAAAAGTATATACATTCAAAAATACAAGGACATATTTCTCAAAGCAGTTTCTCCGAAATCACCAACGCCGGATGAAAAAAGTCGTTTCAAGAAAATCGCACGGGTAGCCGTACTGGAGCCGAGCGCGCGCACCGAGCGCTTCTACTTTAAAGGGCTGTACTGAGTAGACAAAGTGGACATCGACTTTACCAGCAATTGGATATCAATTCTATAAAGGTATAGACTTAAAAAATGCCACAAAAAACGATTTTTTCATCCCGTCACACTAGAATAGTGTGAATCATCGGTAAATTACAGTGGCTCTTAATACAAAATAAGTTACAATCAATTACAAATATAATACAAATATATTACAAAAATAAACTACAAACCAACGATTTATCGTTGGGTATAATTTCGCGCAAGTTTAGTAGATTTAAACATTTTCACATTTTGTCTGACGGGTCACGGCAACGAATCCGTCTGCTAGTCACATTTTTCCAAGTTTTAGCATTAATATTTTCTTTAACATCCAGTGACCCCCTGTTTTTATTGTCGTTACGGAATCTTTAGATTTTTGTACACGTGTGAGCAGTCTATATCAGGCACCCAGAGTTATTAAGTGTATAAATTATAAGATAGAAATATGGCCAGCGTGTCATCTCCATAAAGTGCCGTATAAATGAGACGATTTTTAGAGTCGTCACTTTTCACTAAAAGTTCGGTAACTTGGCTTGAAATTTTACCAGTACACTGGGATGTATTTTTACTTGATTACAGACGGAAATTAGTTAATTGTTAAATATTCGGGTCCGTGAGAAGAATACCTTAAGGCGGTATTCCCATGTAATAGGTCCAAAAAATCGAAAAAAAAAACTTTGCCCGTGCGGAAATTGAACTAGGGCTTTGGTCGGGCCCATATCGAATTTCCCTAACTTTAATAGAGCCCTAATCGGGTAGCCTCACATGGGCCCTTAGTGGCCGGTCACACTTTGCTACTGAGGGCCATTGAAGGCAGAATAATGAGGGCCTTCCAGGATGCCTGATCGACGCCTTATGTAAACCATGGTGTGCCCATGAGTTATCCCTGTCAATGGATATGCTCACGTGTGCGTAAATGTATGTGTTTCTGCGTATATGTGTCCGTTTATATAAGGTCACGATACACTGCCAAATTTTTTAAATTTATTTAAATAGGATCTATCTAACAAGGAAACGTTGCGAGGTCGATGTCTCCGATTTCGATTAAATTTGGCATGCTTGTCGAATGGGTAAAAATAGGCGACACGTATTTTTTTATATCGGCGGAACCCGATTATTAAGGGTTGAAAAGCACCCTCGAAAATTGGGGTGTTTTTCGTTTTTCGTCGATAACGTTTTAACGGTACGAGATATGAAAAAACTTCAAGTTGCATCAATGTTTATTTTTTCGTGTACTATACATTGAAGACGAGAACGATGCAGATAGCAATAAATTTCATGTTGTTTATTGCAAAAATGCAATTTTTTCAACCGTAACTCCGAGAATTTTTAACCGATTGGGATGTAAATTTGCATACATGTAGAGAATGGAAAAGTGCGGATACGGATTTTTTCTTTTTCCGATATCTCACAATTAAGGGGTTGAAACTGCCTATCGATTTTTTTTTGCCGAGAGCGTCGTATAATCAGCTAGCCTTGTGGCATTTCGGTCTAAATTCACGTCAATATAGGTTCGTGTTATGACGCAATTGCATATTTGTAACATTCCAGCCCCCCCCCCCCCACGACGAAAATTTGTAGAAATAAAAATGGTTTACAAGGAAAGTACAATCAGTAAAAATGGTCGATACCCATATTCTCGTTTTCGAAATAGAAATAAAGTTCGAAGGAAAAAAATGTTGTATTCTTCGACTACTAGACGTTCATGCTGATAATGATGAGTACACCAATAAATGGCGTGTTGTTTATTGCAATAATTCGTGAATTACTTATGAAAAATCACTCTTCAGTTTCCCACTCATATGGGCAGAGGCAAGGCGCGCAATCACGGACTGACTTCGTGCTTCGGAAAGCCACTGGATTACAATTGTATATTTACGAAGAAATTCCACTCCGCTCACCGTATCGAAGGCATTATCTGCAGAGATTACAGCGTTTTTTGGTTGCCGCTGCAACTCATGAACAGAATGATGTAAACATTTTTATCAGCTTATAACGCAGCATAATTTAATCTTTATCTTTAACTTTAATTTCACAAACAGCAGGACCAATGAACGAAAGAAATAAATCTTTGCAAAGAGCGACTATGGTGCAAAGAGCGGTCTCATGATAACCTTGAAATCGCCGTATTAAAGATGAATAGCAGTTCTGGTAATAGCGTGTGTCGTCGTTATTTTTTTCGTGTGTATTTATCAATTGGGTTTAAAGTCATATAAATTCACCAACGATCATTATTGCTGCAGTTACGACGGAGAAGCCAGCCATAAATTTTGAGTTCGAAATACAAATAAAAATGTATGTTAATCCTGTGAATGTTATTCAACTTCTATCCATAGCGATAAGTGCTATGAATTTGCTTCGCACCCCAATCACCGAACAGGAAAAACAATTCAGTAAGGATGTAGAAAACATGATCATTGAAGCGATGGATCAACCTATGAAAATAGAAGTCGAAACTGGTTTGGATTTTCTGTCACCAAAGGAGATTCATGAAGCAGCCGCAATAGAAGATGACAGTGAAGGAGATTGGCACGGACAACGATACCTAGATCCAAAAATTGATGAAAATGTATGTACCCAACATATAGAAGAATTGAGTTACGAACACAAGACAAGAGCTGTAGATTACTGGAGATCCGGGACAAATGGGAATAGAAAGTTATCATCTGCACAACAAATATCAAACGCTGATACACTTCAAAACAAAGCTATCGAATTTATAGAAATGGTGAAAGTCAACATAGCCAACGTTGGGGCTGAAAACACATTTAATTCTGATCAGAGTGGATTCAATTTAGAGCTACATACAGGCCGCACATTGGCGAAAGAAGGGCAGAAATCCGTTGAGACAGTCGTGCAATCGAAAACATCAACAACACACAGTTATACTATACAGCCTTTGGTTTCTGCGAGTGGCAAGCTTTTGGCACCTATGTTGATCGTTTTAAACGAACCTACTAGCAAATTTGGTCCTCGAGTGAAACAAACTATGTTCAGAGCCGAAAATATATTTCCAGTGGCTTCGAAATCTGGAAAATTGACGACTAATCATTTCAAGTGATGGTTTCAAGAAGTATATATTCCCAATACGGGTCCAAAATCGGTAATACTTCTGGATTCTTGGAGCGGTCAATGTCCAACTGCATTTAAAGAAATGGATATGCAAGGGAAAGATATTAAAGTTTTAACCATTCCAGCAGGTAAATGTGTTGCACCAGTTTCATTAGTTCTGCAGACAATTAGGCCATATGATAATTAGTAATTCCTGCAGGTACGACTGGAATAATTACAGCCCCTTGATGTTTATGGCTTCCGTGTATGGAAAAACTTCGTCAAACACTTTTCTGACGCAGTAATATTATACAATTACGACGCCAATCTGCACTTGTGAGACAATATTGTTAAATTACAATCTCTTACACACAACCAGTTTTCTTCTCCACGGTTTACAAACCTTTTCAAATATGTGTGGTACAAAAGCGGGTACGAAGAAGAAAGACCACCACACTTCGAAACCCGGTAGAAATTTGCTTTCCACAAAATGTACTGACATTCTATATATGGGGCGAAGCAGCTATTATCACTTGTGCGTGGTGTAAGAAAACTCTTTGTTTCAAACACTTTTATCATGACTGTCATTATTGTAATGAGTATAATCCATAAAAAACATAGAGTTGAAACGTTTCCTAAATGAGTAAGCGCAAGAACACTTTTCCGATTGTGTTGTAATCTTCAAAGGCAGTACGTGGCGGGGGAGAATTTCTTCGTAAATATACAATTGTAATCTAGTTGCTTCCCGAAGCACGAAGTCAGTCCGTGATTGCGATCCTTGCCTCTGCCCATATTAGTGGAAAACTGACGAGTGATTTTTCACAAGTAATTCACGAATTATTGCAATAAACAACATGCAATTTATTGCTGTACTCATCATTATCATCATGAACGTCTAGTAGTCGAAGAATACAACATTTTTTCCTTTCGAACTTTATTTTTATTTCGGCCCGTTCACGAGCTATAGAAAGAACGAAGTTTTTAAGGGTGCGTTGACCCCTTAAGACTGTCGTTCCGCCAAAACGAGAAAATGTGTATCGACTATTTTGACTGATTGTACTTTCTTTGTAACCCATTTTTATTTCTACAAATTTTCGTCCATGCCGCACGGTAAGAACTTTGAACGTTTGCCTTTCGACAGGGGGAATGTTGGAGGGGGGGCTGGAATGTTACACATATACAATTGCGTCATAACACGAACATATATTGATCTGAATTTAGACCAAAATGCCAAAAGGCTGATAATACGATGCTCTCGGCAAAAAAAATCGACGGGCAGTTTCAACCCCTTAATTGTGAGATATCGGAAAAAGAGAAAATCCGTATCCGCATTTTTCTATTCTCTACATGTATGCAAATTTACATCCCAATCGATTAAAAATTCTCGGAGATACGGTTGAAAAAATTGCACTTTTGCAATAAACAATATGAAATTTGTTGCTATCTGCATCGTTCTCATTTCCAATGTATAGTACACAAAAAAAATATTGTTGCAATTTGAAGTTTTTGCATATCTCGTACCGTTAAAACGTTATCGACGAAAAACGAAAAACACCCCAATGTTCGAGGGTGCTTTTCAACCCTTAAAAATCGGGTTCCGCCGATATAAAAAAATACGTGTCGCCTATTTTGACCCATTCTACAAGCATGCCAAATTTCATCGAAATCGGAGACATCGACCTCGCAACGTTTCCTTCGGTTTTTCCTCGTCTCACGGCCTACTACGATCTCATTTATTTCAAAGATATTTTTTTATTCGTTTCAGCTATTCTTTTTGAATATCAAATATATTCAAATCGAATAAATAAAGATTCGATTTAAATAAATCTTTATTTGCTTACAATGTACACTGTAAATCTAACAAGGGGACAGTACGGCAGTCGGATTTTTGTAATTTTTCGTACTCATGGTACGCGAAGTTCAGAGCTCGAATATTAATATCCCAAAGCAGTTCGACGCCATATTCAGAAATTTTCGAGAAAATTGACTTTGAAGTTTTCGAGCGCACTCTTATCCCACAAAGATGCAACAATATTCGAATCGGGCTCGTGGCGTACCCGGTAGCGCTCGAGTCTAGTAATCGCGGGGTCGCTGGTTCGAGTCTCACTTCGAAATTTTTTTTTTTCATTTTTTTATTTGAAAAAACGCGTCATATTTTTAATTATCTCTTGATTATAAACATACATTTTCAAGTATCAATATTTATGACCAACAACATTTTTAGGATGAAAATGAAAAACGTCGGGTAAGGAATTGAATACTTTATTATTCGGTCTGTATTCGTTTGTTTTATACATCGAGTGTAATGTTACACGAGCCAGAGTGATAACCATCGTAAAAACAAGGAAAGCAGTAATTTTCACGGCATCTCGCACACCGTACAGAAATCTTTTGTGCACAAGCAGCTGTGCCCGCTTCGCAGGTAGTTGATCAGGACAAAGGCAAACGATGTACGCAGAACTGTTATTCACAATATCGACGGTTGCCAAAGCAAGCGTTATATTCACATATTTCAACATTTATTCTTCTATTTATATTCCTATTAATCTACAAGGGAGTTTATGTAAATATTATTACTGGATATTTTTACGTCGCCTATTCGCAATTTCAAGCAAGAGATAATCAAAAATAAGACTTGCATTTATCATTGACAATTATAATTACATAGATGTGAATTAGCATAGATTTTATGATTTTTATCCCGGGATTATTTATTTATTTTTTTATAAATAATCACCTATTGTTATATATAAATAATATATGAACAGATATGAGAAAATATATAATTATGTATAACTATAATGAATTTTGTACATAAATAACTATATATGGATTTTGTCCATATATAAACATATATAGATATATTATATTAATTATATATAATAATATGTGATTATATACAACAAAAACTTATCGGGATATTTAAATGACGGAGGTATGCGAATTAAAAAAAAAATGAAAAAAAAAAAAATGTCGAAGTGGTACTCGAACCAGTGACCCCGCGATTACTGGACTCGAGCGCCACCGGGTACGCCACGAGCCCGGTTCGAATATCGTTGCATCTTTGTGGGATAAGAGTGCGCTTGAAAACTTCAAAGTCAATTTTCTTGAAAATTTCAGAATATGGCGTCGAACTGCTTTGGGATATTAATATTCGAGCTCTGAACTTCACGTTCAGAGTTTTTTTCGTACCATGAGTACGAAAAATTACAAAAATCCGAGTGCCGTACTGTCCCCTTGTAAGTGTACTATGTGCATAAAATATTTCATAAATCCAAAATGAAATTAAGCACTTAATTGAGAGTTTACCACAACGATTTTGTATCGTAATTCGTCATGCCCTGGCCTTTCGATAACATTTTTTTCGAAGAAAATATTTCACCTATATGGGTATTGAACCTAGTACTTACCTACTCATAGCTACGCACGCTGCCCCTATTGTGCTTATAACATATTCGTAGTGCTTGTAACATATTCGTCGCAGATATGGCATAAGAGACCAACTTTATTCCTATAATTATTTGCTGTATCACATAAACAATATCAATTAGTTAATATCATTGTGATATTAACTATTACAACGCGAAATAATTCTTCATATAGAAAGTATTCGGCGAAAATAGTCACTATAAAAATGTTTTATAAAACCGAATGGGATTGTTCAAACGTACGCGCTGGCATCACTCCATGAGTGAATAAGGCAATAAGAATAATATGTAATTTTTTGAAGGATTTGTAAATGTAATACATAATAATTTTTAATGCCCTCACGTTTTTATCCTATTTTTACCTATTATCGAATAATTGAGTTTAGTACTTAAAATACCACAAACGATTTAGTCCAAGCTATGTATACTGGTCCGTTTCCTATAATGCCCAAACCTGGCCCTCTTGTGGCAATCCCTGTCGGGATTGCCATAATAGGACCCGCAAAGGCCCTTATTATGCCAACCCCTGTCGGGATTGCCATATAAGGGCCTTCAAGGGCTTATTTGAGGCTTCCCTGACAGGGAAAGCCTCAAATAAGCCCTTAAAGGCCCTTATTTTTATGAGGGATGCCCTATCAATATTCCGCACGGGTGCAGAGATTGCAAAAAATGTCCGCGTATTACTTATATAGACCCAGCATAAAACTAATAGTGAGTCAACATTTTTATTGTGTAAATTGTACTTAAGCTTTTAAACGCGTTTTTTCAACACTGCATTTTTCGAATTGGCTTCCATGATATCTCAAAAACTAGTCAACGGATTTCGCTCAAATTTGTATGGTATAGTTAGCACATCTAAAGTTCGAAAAATCTAAAAAAATTGACGAAATATGGAAGTTGACTTTTAAAACCGTGTCAAAAAATCAATTTTCGATATTTTTACTTTACTCCGGTTCCGGCAATCTCCTCAGGTCTACAAATTAATGTGCCGTTTGATTTTTTTATTTCAGATGAGCAAAACCTCCGGAAACACGGCAGCAGTCAACCAACTTCTTTTTACACATGAGTGTCTTCCGAACGGTGTAAAAACGGTGTAAAATCGATTCAACTGTAAAAATGTTAATAAATGTGTGGTAAAAATTCAAAGATAGTGTATTTCTATGGTTCATAAAAAAAAATTCTCAAAAAAAGCGAAAAGAATAGCTGTCACATGGGATGACCACAAATTTTCTATGAAGAATATAAATGACATGCCCAGTCAGAAAAAATCTTACTGCCAAGTTTTCTCCTAGACGTTGTTCGTCTTTCAACAGAACGGAAACTATTTATTTTCTTTTTTCTCCAGAAGATTTGGAATCTGCAAGTGAGCTATCTCTAGCGCACTCATGGTCGCTTGATCTGTGTGATACCTAAAGGTTGTTATAGGGTTGTTCAACATGTTACCACCGAACTGAATTTTTTTCTCGATGTTTGCAAATTCTTTGCTGATCATCCTGTACAGTTTGAATACGATCCACAGTACCACATTTTAGAAAAAAAATGCTCATTACATTACGCTTATGGAAAACTCCCGATCATTGTTCAGTACATTATTAATATCTGCTAAGTAAATGTTACCACGGAGATGAAAAAGTACGGTACCCCAGGTAGGAAATCATAAGGCTGACGATGGAAACAAGCTTGTGCAAGCCTTGTTTCACCCAGCCTGAGTGAGACGGATCTGGGCCAGGTTACATTGCATCGTTTGGAGCAGCCTGGAACCAAGACTGGCTGCTTAGCCTAAACTCAGGGTTATTTCAAGCTTTATTCAGCCGGTGAATTTTAAGGCTAAAAAATCAATGCTGGATGCAGGCTTGTTTCAGGTTGCGATAAAATAAAACAAGTTTAAAATAATATTTGTTCTGTACTTTTATGAAAAAAAATAGCAATAAATGCGAGAATATTTTGAAATTGTATATCTGTGTTGTACGCCATCCTGGCATACACTAAATTTTATGCGGCCGTCTTCGCTCCTGCGTATTCTTTGAACCTGAAAAAACGTCCAAATCATTTGATTTCATTAAATATATAAAATACACCATTCGCACACCTTGCGTACACTCACACACCATTCGCACACCTTGCGTGCACTCACACACCACTCACACACCTTGCGTACAACATTTATACACCATTTATACCCGAGCGACTACAGCGCCGTGACGGGATATCCGCGTAGTGAATTTTTTCCGGAAGAGTCGAGCTACTCCAGCGCCGCGGTGGAAGACCCGCGCACTAGAGTGCAAGGTCCGGTTCCCGCTTAAACTCTCCGAAGCTTCGGGGACTAGCCGACGCGTTCGAGGCGCCCGACTCTCCTCCTGGTACGCGCTAGTCAATATGACTCAGAGCGCGGACCGAACATTGGGTCTTTCTCCTCGGCCCGCTCCCGAAAGGTAAGCCTCCCGCTGAAAAGTGACACCCTGCCGCTGAAGAAGCAACAACCCCTCCTACACGCTGAAGAAGCGGATCCTTATCGCTGAAAAGTGGTTCCCCCCTTACCTTCCGTTGAAAAGTGACCCCCTGCCGCTGAAGAAGCGACAACCCCTCCTACACGCTGAAGAAGCGGATCCTTATCGCTGAAAAGTGGTTCCCCCCTTACCTTCCGCTGAAAAGTGACCCCCTGCCGCTGAAGAAGCGACAACCCCTCCTACACGCTGAAGAAGCGGATCCTTATCGCTGCAAAGTGGTCCCCCCCGCACCATCATCACTGAAGAAGTAGTTAACCTCTCCTACCTCAACGGGGAAGTTCGGCCATCGACAGCGAATTACCGCAAGGGAAGGGACAAGACACCCCCCCCCCCACCTTACCGCAAACCCGGTCATAATTCTTTAAACTCGTTGTTAATTAGTTCTTCTAATTCTCCCCTTTGCGTAGACACCGCCCCTCACATTATTTTAAGTAAATTTTTAATTATAATAAATCGTTCATATAAATACGAGTTCGTTGATTGTTAACAGTTATTTTATGTTTTTATCGCTCCCTGTATTATAAACTCAGTATTCTTTTTTTTGGAACAAATAAAAACAACTCTGTCCATCATGGCTAACCCTTTGGCTTTCGATCGCTTTGCTTTCCCACCCGCTTCACAGATTAACCTGGATCACCGAAGCCGAAATATTTGACGCGACAAACGCGGTATTAATAAATCATTCCGTCCAACCCGCGTTCCGAGCTTCGCCGTCAATATTTTGGCGTCCAACGTGGGGCCTTTTAAGGCGTTCAACGTGATCCCCACCCACAACCCTATGAGAGTCTCAACTCCCCAAACCGATCCTCCTAAACGTCGTGCCGGACGCCCGAGGAAGATGCCCATGAAGCGAACTCCTCAACGTTCGGTTACTCGCGTTTTATTCGAAAACAACACCTCACTTCCGGGCGTGTTAAACCCGGTGGCGCCCAATCCTACTCCCGAACTTAGTCGAAACCACTTAATAATGGAGGATCATCATGATGATGTGCCACCAACGGCACCTCCATTGGCCCCTCCACCTCAGGAACCTGTGTTCCATCTCGGGGCCCTCTTTCAGGCTCTTCAAGCCATCCCCCCGCGTCCACCATTACCTACATACAGTGGCGCGGATTACGAGGACCCAATAAAGTTCCTCGCTAATTACTAGAAATACTTTCAACAGACTTTAACCCCTGATACAGCTCGTACATCCACCGCCACCAAGGGGCTCAAAAGTGACGCCGAGCGATGGTGGTCGATGTACCAGGCTTTGGAATTTGAATGGCCAAAGTTTAAAGAGCTCCTATTAGCTAAATATAATAATCCCGTCACTCTCTCGCGGCTATACGCCCAGCTCTTTTCCAGAAAGCAGGGTGACCGCGAGAATGCGGGCATTTTTCTCTAACGAAAGTTCCTACTTTACCAAAGAATCCGAGGGACTGAACCCGAGGAAACCAGAGTACCTACGCTCTTGGAATTATTAAAGCCAAATTAAGAATCCGGCCCTCTAAACCGCAAACTCTCACCTATCTACTCTCTAGGGCTATTGAAGCCGAGTATGACTTAGGTGAATATCCCGTTCCACCGCGTCCAAAAAGGGAGGAACCCGTCAAATCCGGAACCCTCCCCGGGGCAAAATATACTGAACCTTCTGCAAACCACCCACCTAAGTGCTGGCACTGTCCCGAGCGGCACCTTCATCGGGATTGCCCAGTGTTGGCTCAACGACAATAAGAACAGTCGAAGTCGGAAAACGCCAAACGGGCGGCGGAAGCGCCCGGACCAGCCCCCTCAGCCCACAAGTAGGGATCACTAGCCTCCGTGAAGGAAGAAATGAACTTCCGCACATCCTAGTAACCATCAACGACCGAGAGATGCCTGCAGCAATCGACAGTTTCGCCAGCCACTGTTTCATACATCCGAGCTGTATCCCGACGGGTGTATCCGTGGAACCGATAACGTCTAACGCCCATCTAGCGGACAAAACATCCCAGATGCCTCTCACCCGGAAAATATCCACGGTAATCCACGTCCAGAGGCACCCACTCGAAATGGAAGCTTGGGTCGCGCCCGAGTCTCGGGAGAACTTGATCCTGGGTTATCCATGGATAAAGTCGCAGGGAACAATTATCAACACCCAGAATGGCCGTCTTTCCGCCTCATCGATTTGCCAACGTCTCATATACCGGGGCAACACCGTCCCGCTCCTACCTTGACGAACGGAATACCTTCGGAGTGGTCTGCAAAATACCACGAGCTTCTTAGTTACTACAAAGGGCTCTTCGACACACCGGGGGTGTTAAAGCAGACTCAGAGTGCTAGGCACGCCATTAAACTGACTGCCGACCGTCCTTTCCGGCTACCTGCGTACAAGTACTCCGCCTCGAAGAAGAAGATCATCCAGGAGCAGGTCCAAACCATGCTGTGGGAAGGTATTATCGAGCCCAGCTCCTCACCATACAGCTCACCGATCGTCACCGTTAAAAAGAAGGATGGTACTCCACGGTTTTGCGTCGACTACCGACGCCTCAACAGCATCACGGAGGATGTTTCCCAGCCTATGCCTAAGATACACGAGGCTCTAAAGGAACTCGGTGCAGCTAAGATATTCTCCACCATCGATTTGAAAAGCGGATACTGGCAGATACCCATGTGTGAGGAGTCAAAGAAATTCACCGCTTTCACTACGCCAGATGGGGCAACCTATCAGTTCCGTGTTATGCCATTCGGCTTGAAGAACGCTCCCAATACCTTCCAGAAGATGATGAGCCAGGAGGTCCTCGTTGGACTGATGAATAAAATATGTGTCGTTTACCTAGACGACATTATCTATTCCGGCAACTGGGAGGAACATCTCAACCACCTCGCCTTAGTCTTCGAACGCTTGGAGACCCATGGACTCACTTGCTCCACCGAGAAGTGCATCCTCGGCAAGACGGAGTTGAAGTACTTTGAACATACAGTTAACACGACCGGTAACCAGGCCCAGCCGGAACACATTGCCGCCATCGTCGATTTTGCCACCCCGAGGACGCGTAGAGATATCCAACGTTTCATGGGAACGTGCAACTGGTTGCGCAAGTATATCCCGCACTTCGCCATCACCTCTCTGCCTATCACTGACCTCCTAACGGCAAAGGGTAAATTGAAGTGAACCGAAAGGGCTCAAACGGCTTTCGAGGAGATCAAGCGGCAGATCCAGAAACCGCTCAAACTGAGTCGTTCCGACCCGAACCTACCGTGCATCCTGCAGACTGATGCGAGCGAAGAGGGCATGGGAGCCGTTTTGTTTCAACTCGCCGCCGATGAAACCAGACACATCGTCAGCTACGCGAGTGCCAAGTTCGATGCTACGCAGAAAAGATATCACACCAACGAGCAAGAGTACCTCGCGATCGTGTGGGGGTCAAGCGTTACCGGAACTACCTCGAGGATCGTCCGTTCATCCTACGAACGGATAACCGAGCGTTGAATTGGCTGAAACGAACCAAGGATGAAAAGGACAAGCTGAGTCGTTGGGCCATATTCCTAGAAGAGCTCAATTTCACCGTAGAGCATGTGCCAAGGAGGGCACACGACCTGCCTGGCGTGCTAGCCCGACATCCAGAAATAACGGAACCAGAGACAACAGAGGAAGAAGAACCTCTCCATCCACCGGAGCGTCCTAACGACATCAATCCATCAAAAACACCTGAGATCTTCGGTATCCAGCAGTGAAACCTTGCTGAGGTGGTAGCCGAGGACCAACAAAAGGACACACCCTGTTGTATCATCGTCAAGATCCTCAAGTTGCAAGAGTTCAACTACGACTACGAGCTCCGCGACGGCGCCATATATAAGCGCATCCACGACGAATGGAAACTTTTAGTACCACAGGAGGCAAAAATCAAGGTGCTTCAGTACTACCACGACTCGCAAATGGCTGGTCATCCGGGGATGGACGAGACTCTTCGACTGATACAAGCCAGCTTCACGTGCGCAAATCTCCGAAGGGATGTCCGACAGCACGTGAAGAGTTGCCACATGTGCGCTTGCCTGAAGTCCACGTGACCAAAGTCACAAGATCACTTGAGACCCAACCAACCTCGTCAACCTTGGGAAACGGTGGCTGTTGATCTTATGGGACCATACCGACGGTCAGGACGCGGGAAGCGTTTCATCCTGGCGGTGACCGACTTGTTCTCTCGTTGGGTGGAGGCCTTTCCAATAGGTTCCTCCGATGCAACCAGAGTCATAAACCTGATAGAGAGGGAAGTGTTCTGCCGATGGGGGTACCCTAAACAAATCCTGTCCGATAACGGGCCCCAATTTTCCAGTGCTAAATGGCGTGATGCATGTACCAAATGGCAAGCTCGCAACTGGAAGACTGCAACATCTCACCCACGAGCCAACCCCACTGAACGGCGTAACCAGGAGATCAAGAAAGACTTGAGGTTACAGCTGAGGGATAAGCCGCATCGTGAATGGGATCTGCAGCTTCCGCAAATATTATTCCAACTAGGGAATCGGCGTAACGCCGCCAGGAGACTTACCCCGAGTGAAGCGCTGCTCGGGAAAGGACTTCAACAGTCCGGCGAATGGAAATTTCCGGGTCATGCCAAACCAGAAACCCAAGATCGGAAGAAACGGGTTCTGCAAATTCAGAAACATCAACATACGAGCGGGGACCCAAAAAAACGGGAATTTCGTCATAACTTCTTTATTTCTCAATATTTTTACACCAAATTTTGATCACCTTCAAAGTATTCGCCATTGACCACAACGCACTTCTCCAAACGATTATTCCATTGTTCAAAACAGTTTTTAAATGCACTCATCGGGACGTCCTTTAAGCCTTCCAGCGATTTTTGTTTCACCTCCTCCACAGTGGCAAAACGCTTTCCTTTCATATTCCTTTTGAGTCTGGGGAACAAAAAGAAGTCACAGGGGGCTAGATCCGGTGAGTATGGGGGGTGGACAATCGGTGTCATGGCGGCGGAAACAATAGTTTCCGCGGCCGATTTCCCCAACAGGAAACAAAATTTCACAGCCGCGCGTTGTTCTCGACAATCTGCCATTACGTTTTCGCCGAAATGTAAACAGTTGTTTTACTAAAAAAAATCTTACAGCCGAACCGATGCCCTCACAGCGACACAACTTTGCACACTGACGCAGGTGGCATGACACTAACGGACATGTGATCAAAGAATAGGTTCCCCCACTCTCCCTCCCCACCACAGCGTAATTCCCGGAACTTATGGGTCCCCCCTCGTACTTATCAGAGCAAATACGCTCCCCACTCTGAAGCTTCACCTAGATATCAACCAGGCGATCTCGTATACGCGCGGACGCATGTCCAATCCCACGCTGTAGAGGGAGTACACGTCGGTTTTGTGGTTCTTTGGGACGGACCACATCCCGTTATAAAAAATCTCGAAGGCGAGATTTACCTTATTAAAAAGGGCCTTCGGGAGGTCAAGGTACACGGCGGGGTATTAAAACCCGCCAACTTCGTTTCTGAAGTAGCAGAGGTCTCGGCCGAGCCAAATTATCCGGCTCGACGGGACAACCAGGTGAACGAGCTAAACCTTACGGCCAGTTTGCTGCCAGAACCATCGCTGGTTCCATCCACCGAAACCACCACCACACCCCATGGCGGGGCATCTACGGTCTCGATCGAGCCAAACCATACGGCTCAACGGGACAACCAGGTGGACGGGCCAAACCTTACGGTCAGTTCGCTGCCGGAACCATCACTGGTTTCATCCACTGGAGCGGACCTAGGGGTCCAGTCAACACCCGCGGTGAACGCGGGCCTCCAGACCAGCTCCAGACCCCATAGCGGGCATCCACCGAAGAACCCACGAGGCGGGTTGCCAGCAAAAGACGGCGTCGCGATGCGCGCTCATCTACAAGAACTCCAACGCAACGAGGAACGCCGCCCTACAACTTGCGGCCTCGTCCTCCCAAAACCCGCCCCTCAACCCGAAAATGATACGGAACACGCAGGATCGAGCCGACGCACGGGGCACTTGTACGTCATCCTGGCATACACTAAATTTTATGCTGCCGTCTTCGCTCCTGCGTATTCTTTGAACCTGAAAAAACGTCCAAATCTATTGATTTCATTAAATATATAAAATACACCATTCGCACACCTTGCGTACACTCGCACACCATTCGCACACCATTCGCACACCTTGCGTACACTCACACACCACTCACACACCCTGAGTACAACATTTATACACCATTTATACCCGAGCGACTACAGCGCCGCGACGGGATATCCGTGTAGTGATTTTTTCCGGAAAAGTCGAGCTACTCCAACGCCGCGGTGGGAGACCCGCGAACTAGAGTGCAAGGTCCGCTTCCCGCTTAAACTCTCCGAAGCTTCGGGCCCTAGCCGACGCGCTCGAGGCGTCCGACTCTCCTCCTGGTACGCGCTGGTCAATAAGACTCGGAGCGCGGACCGAACATTGGGTCTTTCTCCTCGGCCCGTTCTCGAAAGGTAAGCCTCCCGCTGAAAAGTGACTCCCTGCCGCTGAAGAAGCGACAACCCCTCCTAAACGCTGAAGAAGCGGATCCTTATCGCTGAAAAGTCGTTCCCCCCTTATCTTCCGCTGAAAAGTGACCCCCTACCGCTGAAGAAGCGACAGCCCCTCCTACACGCTGAAGAAGCGGATCCTTATCGCTGCAAAGTGGTCCCCCCCCCCCCCCCGCACCATCATCACTGAAGAAGTAGTTAACCTCTCCTACCTTAACGGGGAAGTTCGGCCATCGACAGCGAGTTACCGCAAGGGAAGGGACAAGACATCCCCCCCCCCCCCCCACCTTACCGCAAACCCGGTCATAATTCTTCAAACTCGTTGTTAATTAGTTCTTCTAATTCTCCCCTTTGCGCAGACACCTCCCCTCACATTATTTTAAGTAAATTTTTAATTATAATAAATCGTTCATATAAATACGAGTTCGTTGATTGTTAACAGTTATTTTATGTTTTTATCGCTCCCTGTATTATAAACTCAGTATTCTTTTTTTGGAAAAAATAAAAATAACTCTGTCCATCATGGCTAACCCTTTGGCTTTCGATCGCTTTGCTTTCCCACCCGCTTCACAGATTAACCTGGATCACCGAAGCCGCAATATTTGACGCGACAAATGCGGTATTAATGAATAATTCCGTCCAACCCGCGTTCCGAGCTTCGTCGTCAATATCTGCAAAAAAATTACACTACTGACATTTCACTTCATCCTCTATCTTAATTTTCTTAATCAATTTGACGCAATAAATATCGAAAGATTAAATATTATATACATATATATATATATATATATATATATATATATATATATATATATTCCTCAGAGGTACGGGGTCCTTCCCCATTTACCATTCTCTCCTTTATCCCGTGAAAAATTTGCCGGCGCTTAAGATGCGGCCGACGCTTGGTACGATGTTCAGCACCAACCACTAATACCCAGTGTTGGTCCTTTATACGGGGCAATGATTTGGCCATGATTTTGCCAGTGCTCATTTGAAGCATGGCAAACCAACGAACACCCAACCTTGGGCCAAATATAGACTACCAACTGTCAGCCAACTATCGGGTCCCAGTGTTGGCCCCGAACATCGGCCAATCGGTTGATCATGGGTTTGCCAGTGTTACATCCGTATCTTATTTTCAATAGGTTAATCTTAATACGTGTACAAACTATACCTTACGTTCGGAAATCCCACATTCCTTTAACTTCCGACACCTCACATTGCGGAACCCAGAATATTTAGGGCAATCGGAATACCTATTTCCCCACAATGCT
Organism: Ophion slaviceki; assembly: GCA_944452715.1. NCBI lineage: Eukaryota > Metazoa > Arthropoda > Insecta > Hymenoptera > Ichneumonidae > Ophion > Ophion slaviceki. The sequence continues at coordinate 67,212,981 of OX101783.1, read as the reverse complement.
GACGACCTATTCAGCAACTTGTAACGCGAACGAACTCCATCGAGAACACGGGAACCCGCTCAGCCGGACTCATTTCGAAATTCGTCACTTCGAGACAAGTAAAATTGCTGATTGGCACAAAAATTTAGAGGCAACCCACCATCGAGTTGCAATAATTTACGTTAGTCTTTCGAGAATCTGAGGACAGAGCGGAGCTCCGCAGAGTACTCCTCTCTGTGTGTCGAGTCCTTCCCGTGTCCTTGTAAGTTCATTCCCGAGTCCGCGACTCCGATCTTTAGCGATCAAGTATCACTGCCTGAGGGATAGTGCGGCACTGAGGTGCACCGGCTCATCGCTACAAGAACACGAAAGGAACTCAATAAAAACAACGAATAAAAGTCATTGTTTTCGCTACGTAACTCTCTAAAATAAACCAGCTTGATTTATATTTTCAAGTCTATCGAACGTTTTGTGTTCGTGAGTGTGTGTCAGCATCGACGCCTGATTCGCACTGTCTTCGAGGAGACCAAACGCGCAGCGTAAGCACGCTTCACATTTCCAGCGGGACACGCACCTGTAAGTCACTAACCCACTTCCGTAATATTCTAGGTCACGTTTGTATTCCTTAAGAAATAAGTAGTCGACTGTGAGAGAACCAAAATTGTATCGTTTTTATATCCAAATATATGCCGGGAGTATCGCAGGAAGAACTAAGGCGTATTCATTCTCCTTGACCTTATTTGCCCTGAACCAGATAGGTGCGTCAAGCGCTTTAATAGCATACCCAATCAATTATTAAATAATTGTAAACGGAGGTTCATAATCCCGAATGTCTAGAGGCGTTGTGAATCTCTGGTTCTAGCCTCAACTACAAGTTTCGGCTATAACATCAGTCTCGAATTGAAGCTCGGCACACCATCGAAGAGCCAACGCTGGGCCAGTACTAGTTAATGACCGTCGGCCAATTGTCGGGGCGAGCGCAGGCCCTGAGTCTGAGCCAATTGTTTGACCGTGGTTTTGCCGATGCTTATTTCTAGCATGGCAAACTGACGAATTGCCAATCCTGGCCCAACCCTGGCTTTAAACGGTATAGTTCATACATATATACAAGAATGCTTTTTTACGTATGTTATTATTATTTATTTTTTATTATCGCTGCATAAAATTGCTCGCGCCCTGTGATAAAAAAAACTCATAATTACTGTTATCTGAAATTCACTTTAAAAAAAAATTGATTCATACTAAAGTTTTGTGGTGTATTAAAAAAATGCCGAGTTATTATGATAGTGTTAAGAAATTTCGAGTGTTAGAATGACGGCAAAAATTAGAAGACTCTTTACAGCAGGTTAGGATCAGAGGCAACGAAACAAAACAACAAGTAGATAGCGAAACTTTGGAAACATTCCACGAACAAGTGATTGTGCATAACGATGTTAGTGAATCTAATAATTCTTTCGATGAGCAATCATCGAGCACAGAAACTTGTGAATCTGATCGATTGTTGGCTAAGCATTGGGTTATTTTGACAGCCCTACACTGGGCCAACACTAGTCCGAATATTGCGCCAACAACATGAAGCCGATCTTAGCCCTACTATGGGCCGGTGATCATGCCAACCGTCAGCCAATGATCGTAATCTCTTTAGCCCAATGTTGGGACAATACCCGGCCAACTGTTAGGATTTCCGGTAAGCCTACTATTAGCCAACCGTATATCCCAGCGTTGGGCCGAAGAGATCACTCCTACCGTGGCGCAACACCAAACCGGTAGTGCTGCCGTTCATCGACCAATGGTAGAATGTGATTGGCGTGACGCTGGCTCGAGGTTGGCTCGGTTGCGTTGTTTTTCACGGGTATTCCATCCGTTCCTTCCGACATTCACAATCCTTCCAGAGTCCCCCCCACCCCAGAGTGTTGACCGCAGCCACTCTTTCCTAATGCACTACTGTATCACATTTGCACGAGCGCCCGTGAAAAACGATGCAACCGACCCAACCTCGAGCCAGCGTCACGCCAATCACATTCTACGATTGGCCAATGAATGACAGCACTACTGGCTTAGTGTTGCGCCATGGTAGGAGTGATCTCTTCGGCCCAACGCTGGCATGTACGGTTGGCCAATTTTAGGCTTACCGGAAATTCTAACAGTTGGCCGGGTATTGGCCCAACATTGGGCCCGTGAAAAACGACGCAACCTACCCAACCTCGAGCCATCGTCACGCCAATCACATTCTTCCATCGGCCAATGAACGGCAGCACTACCGGTTTAGTGTTGCGCCACGGTAAGAGTGATCTCTTTGGCCCAACGCTGGGGTGTACGGTTGGCCAATAGTAGGCTTACCGGAAATCCTAACAGTTGACCGGGTATTGGCCCAACATTGGGCTTAAGAGATCACAATCATTGGCTGACGGTTGGCGTGATCACCGGCCCATAGTAGGGCTAAGGTCGGCTTCATATTGTTGGCGCAATATTCGGGCTAGTGTTGGCCCAGTGTAGGGCTGTCAAAACAACCCAATGCTTAGTGAACAATCAATCAGATTCACAAGTTTCTGTGCTCGATGATTGCTCATCGAAAGGATTGTTAGATTCACTAACATCGTTATGCACAATCACGAGTCTTCTAGTTTTTGTCGTCGTTTTAACACACGACGTTTATTAATACTATCATAATAACTCGGCATTTTTTCAATACACCACAAAACTTTAGTATGAATCAAATATATTTTTAATAAAGTGAATTTCAGATAACAGTATTTATGAGTTTTTATTATCACAGGACGTAGAAAATTGCATGCAGCGATAATAAAAAATATATAATAATAATAATAATATACGTAAAAAAGCCTTCTTGTATATATGCATGGACTATACCGTTCAAAGCCAGTGTTGGGCCAGGATTGGCAATTCGTCAGTTTGCCATGCTAAAAATAAGCATTGGCAAAACCACGGTCAAACGATTGGTTCAGACTCAGGGTCTGCGCTCGCCCCGACAATTGGCCGACGGTCTTCAATTAGTACTGGCCCAGCGTTTGCTCTTCGATGGTGTGCCGAGTTTCAAATCGAGACTGGCAAACCCATGATCAACCGATTGGCCCATGTTCGGAGCCAACACTGGGACCCGATAGTTGGCTGACAGTTGGTAATCGATGTTTGGCCCAAGGTTGGGTGTTCGTTGGTTTGCCCTGCTTCAAATGAGCACTGGCAGAATCATGGCCAAATCATCGGCCCGTTTAAAGGACCAACACTGGGTATCAGTGGTTGGTGCTGAATATCGTACCAAGCATCGGCTGCATCTTAAGCGCCGGCAAATTTTTCACGGGAGGGCCCAGGGAAACGGCGGAAAACCTGGGCCGATACAGGCGGCTATATTTGGCTGAGTTTCGGTTGTATTACCATCAGAAACTCAGATAAACTGCCTCCCACTCAGAGGTTGACGCGCAAAGCAGTGGACGGGCAAGTGGTCACCGCTCCAAGTATTGGCATCCTCCAATGCTTTTTAATTTCAGTGACCGCCGAGCCCGCACATCGACCGCGCGCCCATCTCTGTCGGTTTTTATATACATTTTATAAGAAATAATATAATAAATAATAAATATATATAATAAATAAAATGAATTCTTCACAAATTTATTAAATTTACCCCAATGTAGAATATAGAAAACTAAAAACAGGCCTCATATAGCCTCGAGAAGAGTTTGGGATATGCCTGGTCATAAATGCTCGTGAAAGCTTCGTTCAGGCTCCTTTTGAGCCTTATTGTTTCGTCGTTTCAGGCTTAGTACAGACTTTTCTACCAGCCTTTGGTCAAGCCTGTGTGCAAAGAGCCTGAAACCGCGTTATCATTCAGAGGTTCAGCTAGGCCTGAAATCAGGCTGGTGTTAAGCCTGAATTAAAAAGTGTCAGCCTTGTTTCCGAGCTTGGCGAGCCCTTTTTTCATCGTCAATTCCTACCTGGGACGGTTCGACTAATTATCGGACTAACCCTTGGTACCATGAAAATGAGGATCACAGTACCGTTATAAAATTATTAATGTTTTCGATAGCGAATTTGTGCGAAAATCAAACACAAAACATTAGACTGTGCAATCATGGCAACGTCGTAGACGGCACAAATGCTACCTATCTTATCGGTATTCAGTAATTATGCCCGGGAACCTCAAACTACTCGGTCAGGATAATTAACAACGAATATTATTGGTACTTATTCTCTTAATTAGTAATAATTACTTAATATTCAGTTGATAACTATGTTCAGAAATTATACATTTCTAGACATTTCAAGGCAAAGACACATAACGCGGATTTTGTTTCATACATATTTTTTTTATTTAGAATTTCGGAAAATTATTAGTTTTTGATTGGTTAGAGATTTCTTCAGCTTTAGTACACCCTTTTTCTTTCCAGCGGAATTTTTTTCACTCGGACCGATATTCATTTTTGACAGCTCCTCGGGCCGATATATAGCCGATATTGAGTATATGTCTTTAACTTTGCGACACTTCTTCCAACCTGGGCATTATGATATACCACGATTTAGGACGTTGCCAATTCGTGTCGCACTAATTGAGCGGGAAAAAGTTAATGAAAATAATTGTACAAATTACCCGTGAAAAACGATGCAACCGACCCAACCTCGTGCCAGCGTCACGCCAATCACATTCTACCATTGGCCGATGAACGGCAGCACTACCGGTTTGTTGTTGCGCCATGGTAGGAGTGATCTCTTTGGCCCAACGCTGGGATGTACGGTTAGCCAATAGTAGGCTTACCGGAAATCCTAACAGTTGGCGGGGTATTGGCCCAACATTGGGCTAAAGAGATCACGATCATTGGCTGAGGGTTGGCGTGATCACCGGCCCATAGTAGGGCTAAGGTCGGCTTCATATTGTTGGCGCAATATTCGCGCTAGTGTTGGCCCAGTGTAGAGCTGTCAAAACAACCCAATGCTTAGCCAACAATCGATCAGATTCACTAGTTTCTGTGCTCGATGATTGCTCATCGAAAGAATTATTAGATTCTCTAACATCGTTATGCACAATCACTTGTTCGTGGAATGTTCGCAAATTTGTTTCACTATCTACTTGTCTTTTTGTTTCGTTGCCTCTGATCCTAACTTGCTGTAAAGAGTCTTCTAATTTTTGTCGTCGTTTTAACACTTGACGTTTCTTAAGGCAGGATTCTACTTTGAAACTTTGAAATTTTTTTTTTTTTTACATTTTTCGAAAGTAAATATGTTCAAGAATGTTCGGTCAAAATTTTATAAAGTTCCAAGCAGTCTAACTATCCTTTTTCGCCTTTCGAACGCACCTACCTGAGCACCTACCTATCACTCACCAAAACTTTAAACGCGTTTTTCTCGAAACGACATTTTCAAGTACCGTGGTCATGATAACTCAAAAAGTACTGAACCGATCCTTATGAAATTTGGAACACATATTGTATATGTGTGTACCAACCGACTTAACTACAATCAACTTAAAATTTTTATTAGAACAATTTTTTTATTGCAAAAAAAGACCCAAAAAAACGCATTTTTTTCGTATTTTAGCCGCCATTTTGTTAATTTTGCACGTATATAAAATATTCTAGTTAGGTCGGTTCCTGAAGACATACTGAACATGAAACTGTTTGATTTTTTTGTTTCAGACCATCCGTCGGGAAGATTTCACGACCACGGCAACGGTACCTGCTTTTCGAGGCGTTGGCTTTAAACATATTTTACGTGTACAAAAATGAATAAAATACATTTAAAATTTTTTTTTATGTACTTAAAGAGTGTATTTATTGAACAGTTTAAACCCCATATCGATATCTTTAATAGTATTCTCAGAAAAAATTCACGAACATAGCGTTTTTTTCATGGTTTCAAAGTAGAATCCTGCCTTAATACTATCATAATAACTCGGCATTTTTCTAATACACCACAAAACTTTAGTATGAATCAATTTTATTTTTAATAAAGTGAATTTCAGATAACAGTAATTATGAGTTTTTTTTATCACAGGACGTGAGCAATTGCATACAGCGATAATAAAAAATATATAATAATAATATACGTAAAAAAGCATTCTTGTATATATGTATGGACTATACCGTTTAAAGCCAGGGTCGGGCCAGGATTGGCAATTCGTCAGTTTGCCATGCTAAAAATAAGCATCGGCAAAACCACGGTCAAACGATTGGCTCAGACTCAGGGCCTGCGCTCGCCCCGACACTTGGCCGACGGTCATTAATTAGTACTGGCCCAGCGTTGTCTCTTCGATGGTGTGCCGAGCTTCAATTCGAGACTGGCAAACCCATGAGCAACCGATTGGCCCATGTTCGGGGCCAACACTGGGACCCGATAGTTGGCTGACAGTTGGTAATCGATATTTGGCCCAAGGTTAGGTGTTCGTTGGTTTGCCATGCTTCAAATGAGCACTGGCAGAATCATGGCCAAATCATTGGCCCGTATAAAGGACCAACACTGGGTATTAGTGGTTGGTGCTGAATATCGTTCCAAACGTCGGCCGCATCTTAAGCGCCGGGAAATTTTTCACGGGTTAATGCACACACTTAATGTGGTCACTGAACGTTCAAAAATGCATATTTTTACAAATAGATGTAGAACAATAATAGTTCGAAAAAGCACGTTTAATATGACGATTATTTGAAAGCTAATAGTTGGTAACAGTCAATCGGCCCCGTGCATAAGCATAGGGCGCTCCCCTCATAATTCACCCCCGACGGCTAAACCCCATAACCCCATAAGCCAAAAATGAACCAATGAAAGGTTTTTGGATTTTTTTCCCAATGAACGGCTGGGTCGAATGATTCGAAATTCTGATAGTCGAATTCGAACTGCTGGAGGAAAGAGCGGCAACAGCCCGATGTTCATAACATAGGAGGAAATATTGGAATCGAGAAGTACCTAGCTTCTAGCCATAATACAAATACGCGTTTTGACTTCTGACATCTGCGTTTGCTCACATTCTGTGAAAACAATTAACGAGGAAAGTTCCAAAGGATATCATGTAGGTGATTACTGATGATTATTATAAAATGCGCGTGTGATGTTCACTCACACAAAGTACGTATGGTAAACGTATATCGCGCAGAGTTGGCATACAGTGTAGTCCTATAGCAAGATCCACTGGCGTAGAAATTTCTAAGCGTGTGTCATTTCATTGCGTATTTTTTTTCCTTCAATCGTCGGGCACAAACTCGTGTGATATTTAAGGCCTCAGTCCACTCTGGAGGCCGAAAAAATAGTCAAATAATTGTTAATAACAAATGAACTATGCAATATAAAAAAATCCTACGTACTTCCATAGACAATCTTTTTTTCAAGATATATTCAACATTTCAAGTCAATCGGTTGAAAACTGTCTGAGCTATGTTTCCAGCCAACTTCAAAAAGCAGGTTTGAGATAAACGCTGCATAGCCGCCATTTTGAAATTAATCGCTTCAAAAACATTATTCTATACAGTCACTGATATGTATGATAAACACCCTTTTTTGTAATCTCGATTTATTTTGTAGTTCTTCTGAAGAAAAAAATCCCCAAAAGCCTATTTTTTTCGGCCTCTAGAATGGCCTAACCCCTTAAAAGAATGCGACATCCTTTACTGGTGACCCACAACATTCTTGGAGAGTATTATCGTTACTCATTGATGAGTTTCGCTGGTCGTCCTTCGAAAATCCTTTCAACAGTCATATCAAGCGAAGCAAGGAACAGATCAAGCTGATCCGTCGATCGTTATTTCGGCACGAGAAAAGTCGTAAAAATCGCGCTGGCGACTGAAACGGAATTAATGTGCTATCATCCAACGACGAAATTGACAGACGCGTCGATATAAGTACGGAGTATTTTCCATCTAAGGTCTTTGGCTGAGCGATGTTTTCGTTGCCATACTCTTCACACTGGGAGAAAATGATGAAGGAAGCTTTGAATGCTGAATTTCAGAAACTGCCAGTTTCTAGCCTCAATTTCTGAGTGAAAAATTTATAATAATCATTACAAAATAGTGTATACCGAGTGTCCCATGTTAATCTTAGAATCTCGAAATATACTGCTCCGATCGAGTATTGTGTATAATAAAACTTTTCGGGTTCATAGGGGACGTTTAAAAAAATTAATGTTCTATTCCAAAATTCAAAATGGTGACGTTTAGATGGCCGACATGTTTTTTTTTTAATGTGATTAGGCCAAAACTAGCAACTTTTGTAGGAAAAGTTTTCTGATAACGTTCAGAATTTTTAGGTTAGAATGCTATTTTTAGTATTTTAGCGCTATACGGAATGTACCACGAAGAGGTAAAATCATTAAGGCCTTAGGCCACTCTGGAGGCCGAAAAAATAGGCTTTTTGGGGATCTTTTTCAGAAAAACTATAAAATAAATCGAGATTACAAAAAGGGTGTTTATCATACATATCAGTAACTGTATAGAATAATTTTTTTGAAGCGATCAATTTCAAAATGGCGGCTATGCAGCGTTTGTCTCAAAACTGCATTTTTTAAGTTGGCCGGAAACTTAACTCAGACAATTTTCAACCGATTCACTTTACCTATGAATATATCTTGAAAAATACATTGTCTTTGGAAGGACATAGGATTTTTTTCATATTGTATAGTTCATTTGTTGTTAACAATTATCTGACGATTTTTTAGGCATATGTTTCCGGCCAACTTAAGAAATGCAGTTTTGAGATAAACGCTGCACAGCCACCATTTTGAAATTAATCGCTTCAAAAAAATTATTGTATATCGTCACTGATATGTGAGGCATTCCACGTCACTTCAACCAGTAAAAAAAAATCCACAAATAATTTTGAAAAAATGAGTTACTTTATTGAAAAATGTTAACCGAGTGTCGATATTTCTAAAAAATGTCTGACGCTTTGTTCTCGTTGATCACCATTTTTTTTTAATTTTCATTCAAATGGCTGTATCTTTGGCAGGATTTGACGTATTTACATTCGTAAAAAATGACAATGTGCGTCTCTGAACCCTAAAAAATGTATTATACTCAATACTTGATCGGAGCAGTATTTTTCGAGATGAATCAGGTGTAAGATTAAAATGATATACCCGATATACATTATTTTCTTCGGTGATTGCGATACAGATTTATTTGCTGGCTGGGTTAATGCATTCGGTCAAATCCACTTCGGAAAACGTTTATTCGTAAAGAAAAAAAAATTGAAAAATTGCGTAAAGGTGATATTAAGTAAAATAGTCCATACACTTTTCCATTTGAAACACCGGCAAATCTTTCCCGGATAAAGCATTTTCGATCTTGCGAATTCCACAAATGGATAGCTGGAAGAAAAATTTATTTTCAAAAATTGAAAAAATTAGACACCGCGTAGCATCCCGTGAAAAATTTGCCGGCGCTTAAGATGCGGCCGACGCTTGGTACGATATTCAGCACCAACCACTAATACCCAGTGTTGGTCCTTTAAACGGACCAATGATTTGGCCATGATTCTGCCAGTGCTCATTTGAAGCATGGCAATCCAACGAACACCCAACCTTGGGCCAAATATCGATTACCAACTGTCAGCCAACTATCGGGTCTCAGTGTTGGCCCCGAACATGGGCCAATCGGTTGATCAAGGGTTTGCCAGTCTCGAATTGAAGCTCGGCACACCATCGAAGAGCCAACGCTGGGCCAGTACTAATTAATGACCGTCCGCCAATTGTCGGGGCGAGCGCAGGCCCTGAGTCTGAGCCAATCGTTTGACCACGGTTTTGGCAGTGCTTATTTTTAGCATGGCTCATAATGACTGTCATCTGAAATTCACTTTATTCAAGTAAAATTGATTTATACTAAAGTTTTGTGGTGTATTAAAAAAATGCCGAGTTATTATGATAGTATTAAGAAACGTCGAGTGTTAAAACGACGACAAAAATTAAAAGACTCTTTACAGCAGGTTAGGATCAGAGGCAACGAAACAAAAAGACAAGTAGATAGTGAAACAAATTTGGAAACATTCCACGAACAAGTGATTGTGCATAACGATGTTAGTGAATCTAATAATTCTTTCGATGAGCAATCATCGAGCACAGAAACTTGTGAATCTGATCGATTGTTGGCTAAGCATTGGGTTGTTTTGACAGCCCTACACTGGACCAACACTAGTCCGAATATTGCGCCAACAATATGAAACCGACCTTAGTCCACTATGGGCCGGTGATCACGCCAACCGTCAGCCAATGATCGTGATCTTTTTAGCCCAATGTTGGGCCAATACCCGGCCAACTGTTAGGATTTCTGGTAAGCCTACTATTGGCCAACCGTACATCCCAGCGTTGGGCCGAAGAGATCACTCCTACCGTGGCGCAACACTGAACCGGTGGTGCTGCCGTTCATCGGCCAATGGTAGAATGTGATTGGCGTGACGCTGGCTCGAGGTTGGGTCGGTTGCGTCGTTTTTCACGGGCCCAATGTTGGGCCAATACCCGGCCAACTGTTAGGCTTTCCGGTAATCCTACTATTGGCCAACCGTACGTGCCAGCGTTGGGCCGAAGAGATCACTCCTACCGTGGCGCAACACTAAGCCGGTAGTGCTGCCGTTCATCGGCCAATGGTAGAATGTGATTGGCGTGACGCTGGCTCGAGGTTGGGTTGGTTGCGTCGTTTTTCACGGGATATTGCGAATCTCATTTTCGCGAGTGAATTCACCTCAATCGTTGTCGTAGTTGCGTGCCCGACAATAACCCCAGCAACGTATAGTCTATCGGCGAAGTGGAGCGAAGAGAGAGACAGAGAGAAAATCGAATCGAAGGATCCTGACAATCTATGTATAAGCAATTTACATGCTACCACTGAATATTCCTCCACAGGAAAGTCGCTTGCATGGTCGATTTGGCGCGAACGCTTATGACTGAATGCAAGAATCCAAGGTATGTCATACGACTGTGTTCCACATCGGGACCTCGCTGCTTCCTCGAAATGATTTACCTCATAATCACTCCCTTAAATTATTCGATTTATTCGATTGCGGAACTGTGTTGATAAGAAAAATCGTCACTATCTACGCGTATTTTACGTATAAAAAATATTACAATTTCAGTCATTATGAAATGGACAAAGTGAATAAACTCCGTGAACTAGGATATTCCATTTCGTCTCCCGGAGCTAAATCCGGAATATTTTTTCAAGCGTTCGATCTCTTGATTTCAACGATGATTCTCTTGTTCCCTCTTGTAACCCGAAGGGGTTACATGCGTTTAATATATTTTTTTTAATTCGACTTTTTATGTTGATTTATAAAATAGTGTTGTTAGTAAATTTACGCATCTTGACAAAAAATGCCCAACTCCAAAATGTTATTTCGTTATTGTATTGTATTTGTCAACAAGTTATAAAACTTGTTACCTTTTTTTAAAATAAAAAAATTGGCCTCAACGGACCTTAAAACGGACGCAATTTCACAAAAATCTTAGATTTTTAAGAATCATCAACCCATACGGCACATATTATACGGACCATGGGAATGTGTATTTCCGACCGGGGCTTGAACAACGTGCACAACGATGAATAAATATATTTGGTCAAATTTAACGTAGTAAAGTACTAATTAATAATGTTCAGTGGACTTTTTCCTGTTTTTTTTTTACAATTTACTCTTCGGAAAATATTCCAAAAGACCCCAGTTTGGCATATGTAACCCGCTAATAAACGTGCCGGAGGTATTGACTGACTCAAGACGAAATTGATATTGAAAAAGGCTATATACAGGGTGTCCCAGAACTGAACGCGTTCCCTGAAATGGGGGGTTGGGGTGAAATTCTGAGCCGATTGATATAAGCATGTGTGGGTCTCAGATCAACCCGTGAATAATTATTAATTTTTAAAGGCAGGCCAATCAGGTGCGCGCGATGAAGCCAGGAGCACCGCACCCACAGGCACCACTACACGCGCGTATCGCTCACCGACGTACGCCGGCTCATCGGGCGCACCTGATTGGCCCGCCTTAAGAGGGTTACGCGGGTTTGAAAATTTAAAGAAATCCATTTTTTTTTAATTTTATTATTTAATAGTACAATATGTCTAGAATATTCTCCCAAAGTTTTAAGTCAATCGGAGAAAAAGTCCACTGTCGTCGAATATCCATAAGTCGAATGTCCATAAGTACGAATATCCATATGTCGCATATCCATAAGTCGAATATCCATAAGTCAAATATCCACAAGTACGAATATCCATAAGTATGAATATCCATAAGTTGAATATCCATAAGTGAGTATAGAGTAGAAATGAGTGCCAGAATTGGCGGGAGCTAGAGATAAGTGAGTTTGTTTGGGTTTTTTTTTGGATATTTAGGTTTGTTCGGGTTTGTTTTTTTGGTTATGTGTTTGGGTTTGTTTGGATTCCTCTATATTCACTTTTCCTCTACCGTCCGTCATTTCTGGCACTCATTTCTACTCTATACTCACTTACGGATATTCGTCCTTATGGATATTCATTTATGGATATTCGACCAATGGATATTAGGGGTCGTCCATCGATCACGTGAGGCTCAGATAGGGGGGGGGGATTTGGATAGCATCACGATTGATCATGATGGGGCGGGGGTGACTTATCACGCGTATTTTTTTGTGTAACTGCGCGGACAATGCCATTTAAATATACTGACAATTTATATTATTTCTTTTTTCATAATAAAATACCGCACTCGCTATCGATTGTGTGTGACGTTTGTTAAAAAAAAATACACGTGATGTTGTAGGGGGGGGGGGGGGGGCTAGCCACCTCACCACATATCGCCATGGGGGAAGGGGGGCCCAAAAAGTGGCCTAAAAAACCTCACGTGATTAATGGACGACCCCTTAGTACTTATGGACATTCGACTTATGGATATTCTACCCCAATCTAAAAGTCTATAAGAGACGAAGCCTTTGCGAATTCCCCCCATTGGGAAAGACCGGTTGGGAGCGACGCAGATAATCGCATTTTTTCTCAAAAATCTATTTTTGAAGTCGGTGGACACGATTTCACAAAAATTAATGCACCGATCTTATTAAAATGTTGCACACTTCTTCAAAATAGCATTGACTAGCGATTGCACGAAGGTTTTTTTTCGATTACATCTACTTTTACAAGGCTATACGTAGTGTAAATTGTACCAAAAATTGAACTATTTTGCATGAGACTCTGCCAAAAATTCAAATTTCCATTTTTTTTTAATCCTTCCGAAAACTACAAAACTTTTTTAATCGATCAATATACCATCTTAAAGAACACATCTTGAAGAACTTTCAGTAATTTTTTTATTGAAAAATATTACATTGTTTAGTGGCAAATGGCCGTCAATGAAATAATGTTTTTATATACACGGTTTGCGGTGACCAACGTTGCGGCGAAGTGGATCATCTGAAAAAAAAATGCGGATGGATTTAGTCAAATATAAGTATAAACTAGTCTTTAATCGAAGGATTTTAAAAAATATTCATTTTTCACAAAATGGTGAACAGTCAAAGTTAATGGTTCGATTTTAACGAAAAAAACGGCCGTTTTTTGCCTATAAAACGGCCGTTTTTTTTTTTTAAATCGAACGATCAAAGACTACATTTTTATGTATTAAATAAGCCTGCAAAATTTCAAGAAGATCGGTTCATTAGTGTTCGAGTAATCTTGGTCACCGACTTCAAAAATGCCATTTTGAGAAAAACGCCTTTAAAGATTCAATTTCAGTTTACACGAAGAAAATATTTTTTTTTGTAAACTTACATAGAGTCATCTATTCCGGGCCCATACAGAAGTATGGGCCCGGATACTCATACTTCAAAAAAATGCAACAAAAAAAATCGATTTTTTCAAAATCGCAAGTGGGGATAACCCCTTAAATCGATCGCGTACATAAAATTGTTCCAATGTATTTTTTAACCCACACCCGATTACTAATGAAGCCAATATTGATCCTTTCATGTTTTATCGTTCGATCGATCAAGTGCACACTTGCCTTTAAATAGAACACGAATATATAATAGCCCAATTTGTATTATACATTAAAAAAAAATTCAGCTCGGCGAAGTAGTAATTCTCGAAAATAATTTCCTCATTACCACAAGTCCCCCTACCACAAACCCTCCTTTCTCTCTCTCTCTCTCTCTCTCTCTCTCTCTCTCGCTCTCTCCCCCTCTCTTTAATACGGCTACGTATATATAACAGTGGAATTCCCTCATTTTTCTACCGTTGTAACAGTGTTACACAAATTTCGACACACGTTGGCTGCAATAAAAAAGGGAACTATCCAAAGTGTGATCTTCATTTTCCATTACGGAGTTCAAAATGCGTTTCTGTGAGTAACACGTCCAATATCAATCGTATTCAATCTTCGATGGCAATGTATGCATTTTCGAGAGAAATTATTGAGAGGAGATCTTTATTGATCAGGCAACACGATAGGCGGTTAAGGGGTCATCCCAGTCAACTGCAAAAAATCGAATTGAAAAAAATGGACTACCAAAATAGACCAGTTCAAAAATATTGTGTAGAAATTTCATCGAGATCGGAACGGTCTAAGTATTATTTTTCGAGGTTATTTGAGCGCGCTCTCCGGCGTGCTCTTACTCGAGCGTGAACATTAAGGGGCTATACCAGTGTGAAGGCTGAAAATTAGCGTGATTTTGGGGAATTTTTTGGAAGAAAAGTACTCAATTAAACCTTCGGAGGCGCAAAAAAAAAGTTCCTTCATTGCTGACATGATTCCGGCCGATTGAGTAGCTGTAACCGAAAAAGAAAAAAATTTCGTTAAATTGGAAGGTATTTCCTGTACAATGACGTAGGATTTTCGAAAAATATAAAAATCTAACGAAATGGCGTAGTTATGAAAAAAGTCTGTTTTCTTGCCTATCAAATGGTCGTTTTTGTTCAATGCCAAATCGTCAATTTTCACCCAGTCAAAACATCCTACGTCATTGTACAGTAAATATATTCAAACGTACTCAGTTCAAATTTCAAGTCAATAGGATAATTGCTCTTTGAGTTACAATGTCAGCAAATTTGAAAAATCTCATTTCGAGAAAAACGCGTTTATAGATTTAACTATCGGTTTTTGCAAGATTAGAGATACTTCCTTGAAATTTTTACAGGACATTCTTGAAAATATAAACTGTCGAAAACGGCAAAAAAAATCGATGTTTTGAAAGTGGTGATCACAGTGTGACCGTCGGAAAAATAGCCAATTTTCGCGATTTTTTTTAGGTGGATAGGATAAGCTAATCTGTCTAAGTTCTTTATTTATTGTTTAACATTGTTTCTATTTGCGGAAAATTGCGTGGAAAAAAAT